>JACEGR010002533.1:0-126502 GCA_014170235.1 Listronotus bonariensis | reverse complement strand
AGTGTATGGTCACCGATTAAATGTTAATAATAGAAAACCAAAAAAGTAAAGTTAATCTTTTTTAATTAAACCAACTTTGAAAATAATTAAAACTCACTAAATATTTTTAAAAAATAAATAAGAAAAATTTGATTTGAAAATATTGAAACAAATTATCAAGTATTTTAGAAGTAGGTAGTCACTTGTTGGCCCTATAGCCATTAATCTGGAGTATATAAATAAAATTTAAAATTTTTAAATTAGAATCTTTTTCTAGCACCATACAGGTAGTTTAGCGTTTTTTTTTCTTAGTTTAAAATAATGCACACAGTTTCCCCAAACTACCAATTTAAAATTTGAAAATATTTGATCCATTTGTCCTCTTGTAACACCTATCCTGGAACACTGTGCAGGGTATTCCATTTAAAAGAAAAAATTGCATATTTCGCTAGCTCGGAGAATTTGAAAAGTGTATTTAAAAAACAGTTGCATGAAAAACAAAAGTCCTTCGCTATTTTCTTTTTAGATGCAACACGATATTTATTATTATACATATTTTTAAATTTTATGGTTAATTCCAAGTGTTTTGCATTAGGGGTACTAAATGTTTCTCTTTTATAACTTTTGAGTTATTGCACACTATTAGCACTGTAGGTCAAATTTTTGACCTATTTAATTAAATATCTTATTATAAAACACAGGTAATGCAGGTAATTACCTGATACTTCAAAGCTTTTGAAATGTTTACCAATATTATTATTTGTTTATTTATTTATTATATTATTATTTATAGCTATTATAGATAACAATAACGTAAAAGAATATGTAATTTCTTACTGTAGTTTTTCATCCAAAGAATAATTGTAATTCAATATTAAAAACTAGTATTAAAATCCACCAAGAGGTAAAAATTTTACTTTTACTTTAAAGTATAAGGTAATCACCTGTATAAGCTTTATTGTATATTGATATATTTAATTAAATAATATTTGCCGAAAATGTGACTCTTTAAGCGTCAATAACTCAAAAACAATAAAAGATAAACACATATAGTACCCTGAATAAAACATACTTACAATTAACCAAAGAATTCAAAAATATGATTATAAATATGGTGTTCCATTTAAAAAATGCAACGTTGATAGCGTTATTCTTTTGTTTTTCATGTAATTGTTTTTTAATACGATTATTAAATTCCCCGAGCTAAAATACATCTATTGGCATCTTGAATGTCTTAAGAAATATGGGAAAAGTAAGAAAAATATGTCATTTTTCCTCTTAAATGCAATACCTTCTACAAAACATTGGTCCACAATCTCTACTTTTTAAAATACAGAATACCAAATTTTTAAAAACCTTGAAAACATACAAATATGTAGGTATATAAACGTTTGTTCCTATTACATCCTTACTACATAATTGCTAGTAGGAAATTAAACATAATTTTGAAATTGTTATTTCTTCTTTTTGTATAGTGCGTAAAAATACAATTAATTTGATTTTTTTTCCTTAAAAACTAAGCAAGATAGAAAAAACTTAAAAGAAAAAAATAAGATTTTTGTCGAAAATGTTTGTATAATTGCCGTTCAGACGCCACTGGACTTAATACATTAAAAGCTAAGCCCCTTAAAAACTCGTGGTAAATGATATACCAAACTATTAAGTTTAAGAGCCGGTATTTTCTCTTTTAAAATTACTTATTAAATACTTTTTTAAAGGCAATGAGTCCACTTTGACGACACCTAGTATTAATAATAATTGTGGTACTGCAAGCTTAAGCTGGTAAGGGTAAAAAATACAATGGTAAGGATTGTAGGTGGTTCTTATTGATTTAATAAACAAATATCGACCATTTCTTTGGAAATAAACTTTTTACCTCAAAATAAAAAAATGTACCTCATTTTTTTATTTTAAAAATTACAAATGAAAATAAGTTATAAAAATAAAGTATCAAGTATATACATGTTAAGGTGGGTTTTTACGCTCAGGCAATTTGCGCAAATTGACTTGTGCATACCAATTTCTGCAAAAAATTGGGGCATGTAAACGGAAATCGTTTACTTGCGCAAGCCAAAAAGTTTGGCTTGTGTATAATCTGGATGATCAGATTATTTGCATGTGGTTGCTGCAAATACATGAACGTGTAAAAGAAATGCAAATTTTAGGCATGCGTAGTAAGTAAATAATAGTTGTATTGGCGTTTATGTGGCTTATTTTTATCGTTTTCTTTTTGGTTGGTCTTTAAAATTATTTGCTTTTTTGTCGTAATAATAATGTCCCTCAAAGAAAAAGAGTTTCTTCTGAAATATATTGAGCTCTAAACTATTATTAAATGAATATGAGAGTAAATGGTTCTTTAATTAAGAAATTAAAAGCAGTGAAAAACAAAAAAAAACCTATATATATATATATATATATATATATATATATATATATATATATATAGGTTTTTTGTTTTTCACTGCTTTTAATTTTAATTAAAGAAACACCAGCTAATGCTAACAATTCGTCGTCGTACCCCATTGTTTACTGATAATCTTAGCAAATTATGCAAATAGACTTGAACGTAAAAACAAATGTAGTAGTTTACACGAGCGTGAAAAGCCACCTTTAGGTTTATTTTTAAAAGTTTACCCCATATAACTACGTGTTTGAAAATCCATTTTTAAACCAATAATTTTTATTTATTTTTTACCCTATTTATGTTGAGAAAAAGTGTTTTTAGTAATAAAAAAATGTTGCTTTTTTCTCTCATTTTTAAGCATTTTTCATTAAAAAAATTGTATTTTTTCAGACCACACCAGCTTATTTTATTCTATATGCGACATGATTAGGTTATTTTATTTTCTGTGTGCATTTTCATCATTTGTAGATGATTTATTTAAATCCTTTTATTTAAAATCCGCATAAAATTACGAATACTCGAAACTTTTAGATTTGTTTCTCTGCAAAATTACCACATATTTACATACATTTTGCTTACTACGGCAGTTTAAATACTACAAGAGCTCAGTTGCTTCTGCATTTAAAAGGTCTTTTATTTTTCTTTTAAAATCCCATTTGCTTTTTCGTTTTAAAATCGTCTTTAAACGAATTTCTTTACCAGACGTATCTTCCCAATATATATTTTTGCTGAATATGCAATTATTAAAATATTTTGAACAAATTATTTAATCATATTAACCTACCAATGGTGGTCGACGTTATGTTTTTAATAATAGTCCTTTCTTGGACTCCGTTGTCTTTATTTTTAACTGATACACGACGTTTCGGATGGTATCCATCCCAAACCATTTTCAAATGATAACTGTTTATTAATTATCACTTGAAAATGGTTGGAAATAGATGCCATCCGAAACGTCGTATATCAGTTAAAATAAGTCAATGAGAGTGGTTACTTGGTAATTTAAAATGCATAAATACTTTAATACACCAATAATACGAGATCTGAATGGAAAGCAATTTTTACTCATCTGTTTACCAAATTAAAAATATTTTACGTCAAATATAGTAATAAAATATCGCAGTAGAGTTGCCTAAAACACAATATTTAATTTTAAAAAATGGCTTTACTATTCCTATTCTACCCTGTAGGATGGCAATTGCTATTTTTTAAAATACATTCTAATACTAGCTAATAACATATGTATTTTTAATTTTTAAAAAAGATATGCAAAATAAATTGCAATATTTTTTAAAGTTTAAATATGTACAAAGTTTCCAGAAGATTTTTTTTCCAAACTAAGACTTTTTCTGAATTTAAGATTAAAAGGTTAAATTTAGATTTTAAAGTCCTATTTTTTTAATTAACATATTTAAATAGTTATTATTAACTAGAAATCTGAATTTCTTTCTAATAGCTACTCACGCAACTTGGGTTAAAGAATTCTGAACCCAAATAAAATAAATAAATAAACAGTAATATTTCATTTTTTTAGATGTTATTTCAAAATATTTTTAATATTTTCTATATTATTACAACAAAAGAAATTAAATTAAACCAAATTAATATTTCGCTATAAATTTTAAACTTTGGAATTTTCAAGTTATAGTATTAATTTTATTGCGACATAGCTTGCAAAAATTTAAAAAAGGGTAGTAACGACATACTAAAATGTTTACAAGTAATAAGAAAACAAGTTTATTAGATTGTTTAAAGAAAAAATAATAAGTTAAAATGCTCTAAAACAGCGGTTCTTAACTTGTGGTCCCTAGACCCCTGGGGGTCCGCGAGCATGTGTTAGGGGTTTCGCGGTCTTATCTATGAACGTTTAAATTAAAAAATAAATGTCATAATTTTTTCAGTACTTCAATAAATTGTCTTAATTTAATTGTGTTTTTTACTAAGGGAGTCCTTAAATTGTGCTTGGTTTTCTAGGGGTCCCGGGACTGAAAAAGGTTAAGAAACGCTGCGTCTAAAAATAATATAGTTGTTGTAGATTCAGGGCCGTTCCGACCCGGGGGTGCAGAGGTTGCAGGGCACCCGGGCGGCAACCTTTAGTTGGCAGCGCTAGCCGTCTGAAAAAAAAATGAAAAATTAATTTATCATTTAATTATTATAATGCACAAATATTATACCAGATATGCAGATATTATTATTTAAATACTACCATTCTAATACTATTTAAATATACCATTCTAAATATTATTAAATATATTTAAAATTTACACAACCAGTGGCAAGTACAGCAGACGAAATCTTATTTTTCCGAAATTAGTTCAAATGAAGGTTTTAAAGATATTTTAAAAGAGGCTAAAAAATTGCCGATGATATTGACTGTGACCCTTCGTTTCCTCCGATTAATATTGTGAGACCCCGAACAAAACGCGATTATTTGATTACGAGTGTGAAGACGAAGCACATAAAAACCAGGCTGACCAACTTATCATTATTATCAAAATTGAAAGAAAGGTTCCAGTAAATTAAGCAGCATGATACATTGTTTAATTTTCCCAACAACCTATATAATTTCCTTCAAATGGGTAAATCAATTAAATTTACAAAATATAAAGCTCTAAAGAATAGTTTACGTGATCCATGTAAAAATAAAAAAGATATTTTAGCTCAAGATTTATATAATGAAATTGACAATGTTGCATCCTATATTTCCTCTAAAATAAACGCATTAAATGTTATTAACTACCTATTCACAAATAACCTCATCTATCTGTTTCCAAATTTAGTATTTTCTATACGAATTTCTTACCATTACCTATAACAGTAGCTAGTGGGGAAAGAAGCTTTTCCAAAGTTATAATAATAAAAAATTATTTAAGATCTACAATGGGACAAGAAAGGCTTTCAGACTTATTCATTATTAGTATTAAAAAGAGCTGTCAGAAAATAAAGATATGTGTCTAACATTATTAAAACATTTGCATTAAAAAAGGCTAGAAAACAAACTTTACCATATTAATTATTAGTAGAAATGGTAAAAGTTGTAAAATTATATTCTAATAAATAAACTGCAAATATTGTTAATTTTTTTACTAAAAAGTACTTTTTTTATTTGTAAATTCTTAACAACTTTTGGATGAGAGAAGGGGCTGCAAAATTATTTTTGCACCCGGGCGGCAGAATACCCTAGGAACGGCCCTGTGTAGATTAAATAAAAAAATCTAAGAAAAATAAAACAACATACTAGGAAAACTTGTAAAGGCATAAAGTTAAATATAATGGTTTTGTTTAAACAAAAAAATGTCTAAAACAGAAATTAATAATAAAATGTAAATCATATAGTTAGGGTTTTCTAGACCAATTTTTCAAATCATTACTAACAAGCTAAAATTTCGTAAGTTCTTTATTATGATGAGACGACCAACTATTTTCCTTACAACAATTTTCGTTGGTGGTAGCATACAGGGGTAGCAAAAATTAAATATGTTAACTTGATAAATATTAAAAAATTAGGATGACATACCTCGCAATTTAAAGAACAATGTGGGTGTTAAATTTTATAAAAACTATCTAATTCACAAAAAAAAATTAGCTGGTTAGTCACGACACCGTTAAGCATACATATTGGTGCTAGGAAACTCTTTAATGAAACCCCTTATTTTGTAGGACAAATATGTTTTTGATTTATTTAGATAATTATCTTGAAAATTAACAGAGAAAATCCTTGTTTGTAATAATTTTTTAATACCAGTCAAATCAACATATTTAATTCCTGCTACACCTGTAAGCTACCACCAACGAAAATTATTGAAAGGAAAAAAGTTAGGTGTCTCGTCAAAATGAAGCTTACGAAAAATTAGCTTGCTAGTAATGACTTGGAAAAATGGTCCAGGATTCCTAACTAATAACGTGTCAGGACAGGAAAATTTATTTTATAAAAATCTATTTATTTGCTGTCACCTATTAAGGCATTTGCCATATTTTTTCTTTTGACATTACTCGGTAATTTAAACATATTGCTCTTTTTGTTTTAATTAATTATTATTAAAAGCATCGCCTTCTAGATGTTAGAATTGTACTAACGGCTCATTCTTGCCACGATGATCATCAACCTACCTGTAATTGCTGCACCGGTGAGTGACTCCATCTATCAAGCAGTAGATTTATTAGTTATAGATCTTCTGTTTTTACCTTGTTTTCAGGCCTTAGCAACATAAACTTATACACAACCAGCTATACATTACACAAATAAATAAAAAAAAACATTGTGACAATTTGTAAAATTTAGGTTAAAATTACTAATCAATTTGTTTCTAAATGTCAGTTCTTTTTACTTAAATAATTAAATGGTGCTAAAAAATGAAAAGGAATAATCTTTGATGACCAACGATAAATTTTCTGCTCTGGACCATGGTAAAGCCAAGTCTAAACAACTAAATAAATGCGAAACCGTTATTAGCAGAACTATCCTCCAAGAAACACAACAAGAATGACAAAAAACAAATTAAAATAATTAATTAGACCTCAAATATTTACCACATGAACTTTATTGGGAAGTTCTGATTAACTCTTTGTTATATTTGTCCTAAAATTTTTCTTTTATGCACAAGATAATTTTAAAACCGGCGACCTAACATCCCATGCTTCTTTAAAATGGATATTTTCATTACAAACATAATGTTAAAAATGGTTTAAAAAGAAAGAACATTGGAACACAATACACTACATTTTTTATAAAAAAAAATTGCAAACCAGCATTTGTAAACATTTCTTTAAAGAAAATAGGTTGTCAAACCTTGATAGTATTTTTAACCTCGCATATTTTAAAGACGTGTAATGGGTTGATTATTATGTTTATGAGGCAAACTGCACATTATTTTTTAACAAGGAATCACTTTCTTATAATTTTTTTCATTTGTTTAGAAACACCCTGTATATTATCTGTTTTTACCATAGACCGAGTGATTTAGTGCTTGGACAACTAAAAGTTGATTGATCCATACAAATACCGGCATTATAAGTGGTGGTTTATTTTAATTGGAATGCACTGTAGGTATATTAATACCAACCTAATATCCTTCGCTTTAAATATCTTTAAGATAAATTAAATCGAGGTATAATGCAAAACTCCTTCCTCTTAAGTTATTGTACGGTGGACTGTCTTGGGTTTAATAAAGCTAGACCATAAATCTTGCTGCCGTAATAATAATCATTTTCAACAGTGGGCACCAAGGCTTTGTCTAGATTAATAATGTGTATGAAGCTCGACCGTTTAAAGCAAAAACTAATATTAAGGGTAGATTTTAAAACCGACATGAGAAATATAGTAAGGCAATCTTTTTGTTATGGATTAATGACTGGTCGAGCTCAGAGACGTAGATATATGTTGCAAGTTTAACTTGTGTAGATTTAAAAACATAAATACCTTTTGTATCTTTATAACATATTATTAATTTATAATCAAAAAATCAGTATTATACAAGGAATTATTTTCGACTTTTATTAGAAAGCGCTGCAGGCAGCTACAAGGATAGTTAATTGAAACAAGAATTTTCGTGTTTAAAGCTTGGCATTTATTACTTTTTGTTTTTTCCAAAAAGAAAACATAGCTTTTTAGATATTAAAAAAAAACGTTTTTTTATTGATTTCGCTTGCGGCTAAGTTTATATGTGGAATAGAAAATAAAATATGTATAAAAATCTCGTAGAAAATCACTACATAGTATAAAGTGACGTCGCTTTTCGCGTCTGTCTCTATGTGTATATGCTTAAATCTGTAAAACTACTTAACGGATTCTGATGCAGTTTTGTTTAATAGATAGAGTGATTCCAGGGAAAGGTTTTTATGTATAGTAAGCTCTGGTTCTGGTTAGATTTCTAATGTGAAATCGTACATAAACACATTTTTGCATTTACATTGCAAGCGCTGGCTGGTATAACGAAAGAGGAATTGTTTTAGTTAGTTGTTGTTAGTTTTGGTTAGTTCCGGTTAAAAATAAATCTGGTTAGAAAAATGTAACGCGTGCGAAGCCGCGAGCCTTATATTATCCAGCGGTTAAGCTTCTAACTACCTGTATGGGCCCGGTAGTCCAGTGGTTGAATGCTCGCCTGTCACGCGGGCGGCCCAGGTTCGATTCTCCGCGCAATAGGATAAAAAATATTTTTGTAGATTTTTTCTTCAATATTTATTTATACTAATATTATAAATGTAGAGTTAAAGTTTGTAACTTTGATTGTTTCATTTGTCAGGACCAATTTTCAGAAATACTAAACCGATCTTGAAAATTATTTTACAATCAGAAAGCTAAACTATTTACAAATGCTTAAGGTCATATTTTATTATAAATGAACAAATAGTTTAAAAAAGTAAAAAAAATATAATTAGCGCCACACAAAATGGGCACGGGTCGGCTAGTTATATTATAAATAAAAAGTACAGTCGAATATTTATTGTAGTAGTCGATTTTAAGACTACACCAAATTTTATTTTTAAATGGATTATAGCTAGCTATGACCATAAAATTGCCTTTTTATAGGCTTGAATTTTCTTAACAATATTATGTTACACACTAATAGAGAAAAAGAGAAAACTAAAAAAGGTTACAATAGAAAACAAAGGAGTAAATACGCCAGCTTGTTAAACATCTTTTTTAATAAGAAATATTTTATTTCTACAATTTTTTGTAAACAACTGTTACCTTAAACCAAATAGTATAAAATTCTTACAACTATTATCTTTGCAAGAAACAATATACATACCTGGTGTCAACGAATTTATTAAACAAACCATATCAATATGAGACCTGGTATAAGTAAAAGTAAAGGAGATTTTTCGCCTTTACTGTTCAGTCACTTTCGGTTTAATCGGAACTCGAATTTTGATTTTTTAATCGAACACCCTGTATCTTTAATAATTTTTGGATTTCTGGGACAATTATTAATCAAAATGTCACATCTTAAAAAGTTTTTAAGCCCATTAGATTTTTTGAGAGCGATTTTTATTATTGCATCTAAGCGGCCATAAACGGACGCTAGGTGATGTTAGAAAAATACAATCGCAAAGTTTTGGTGACTAGAATAATGACAATTTTTGAATAAATGAATTAGGAATTTTTAAAAGTAATTAATAACAATGTATTTGTAGTAGAAAAAATATAGTATGAAACACATATATAAAGTCTATTTTTTACTCATGGAACTGCCGCACTCACCTGACGACTCGTGCTGTCAAACTTCTTATTCGAAATATAAAGTATCACCTTATGCACTTGTTACATAGATTCAATTTCTTCAATTCAATTTCGTTTCGGGTTCTGGGTGTGTGAGTCAGTTTTCCTTCTTCCTTCTTTCTCTTTTCTTTTTTCCTTTTAACCCCCAAACTATGTACAAATGATAGCGGCACACCCGGAAGTAAAATATTCCGGAGGTAAAATACCCTCCATTCGGATCTCCGGGCGAGGGGTGTATCCGGGAGGCCTTCATCGAGAAGTTTAATTTCTTTTGCAAACATATGTGGGCTTAACACCAATATAAACTTCGTTCACCATCACCTTCAGTCATCTAAGCTCCACATACTGTTTCTAACGGAAACACAAATAAGTTCTAAATCTTCAATCAGCCACGTTCTCGTTCCAGGCTACGAACTTATTTCGTCTTTTCGCCCACATGGTGGCGTATGTGCTTACGTCCGCAACGATCTGGCTTGTACTCGAGTTTCCAATCTTGAATCGGGTAGGCCCGATATCCTTTGGCTTAAACTTTCCCTTAGGTCTTTAACTAAATTTATCTGCTGTTTGTACCGGCCCCCATCTAATAATTCCTATGTCGAATTCTTTGACTTTCTTTCAACAAAGATCGATAGCATAATTTCTCAGTTTCCATCGGCTGAAATAATCGTGCTTGGCGACTTCAATGTCCATAATAAGGATTGGCTGGGCTCTTCAAAAACTGACTCCCAAGGCAGAGCAGCCGAAATCTTCGCAGTCAGTAACTCTCTTACCAACCTTATTATGGAACCCACCTACTCTCCTAGAGTCCCAAATCATAGTTCAAATCCCCTTGATCTATTTCTTACTACTAACCCCGAACTCTATCAAACATCTGTCACAGCTCCCCTAGGTCGCTCAGATCATGGCTTAGTTACTATATCTTACCCTGCACATCCCGAGGTAAACGAATACATGCCACCACGCACCGTAAGGCACTACAACTCAGCCGACTGGGATGGCCTGAGGGACTTCTTCGCCACTTACCCCTGGAATTCCATCTGCTTTTCTTCTGGTGATCCTTCTGAAATTTGCAATCAACTGACGAAATCAATTCAATTGGGTATTGAAACCTATGTTCCACACACCATCAAGAACCCCAAACAATCCAATAACAAACCCTGGTTTTCTAAATCTTGTGATAAAGCTAGAATTTTAAAAGTTCATGCTCACAAAAAGTGTCTACAGGATCCTAGTCCAGAAAACCGACAGGCCAGCATTGAAGCAAGAAACTACTACAATCAAACAATTTCTGAAGCCAAAGACTCATTCGACAATCGTATTAAAAACAAAGTTCTTTCTTGTTCAAATGGCAGCAAATCTTCCTGGTCCTTTGCGAAAAACATAAGTAGGAATTTTTGTACCAGTTCTTTTCCGAAATGAAATTGTTTCTACCGCTAAAGGAAAGGCAGAATTATTTGCTAAACAATTTGCTGCCAATTCAACCCTTGACCCTCCCGTAAATCATCCAATTCCAGCGGTTACCCCAGTTCCTCATAAAATGCCCGATATTATTTTTAAGGTAAAACACATTAAGCGTATCCTTTCTTCCCTTAACACCAAGAAATCGTCTGGGCTGGATGGCATACCAGCAATCGTTTTAAAAAATGTGCTCCAGAACTTGCACCAATCTTAACTCGGCTCTATCGAATTTCTTACAAGACAGGTATCTTTCCGGAAAGCTGGAAAGCTGCACGTGTTCAACCTATTCCCAAGAAAGGATCTAAATCTCTTCCATCTAACTATAGATCAATTTCAATTCTCTCAGTTCTTTGTAAAGTAATGGAAAAACTAATTAATTCACAAATTCTTAAGTACTTAGAAAAACACAAAATTCTGCATCACAGACAGTATGGATTTCGCCACAAAAGATCTACAGCAGATCTTCTTTCCTTCGTATCACACTGCTAGAATAAGTCTCTTGAGTTTCTCTTCCCAGATCGTTGCTCTTGATATATCCAAAGCTTTTGACCAGGTCTGGCATGCCGCACTTCTTAATAAACTTCCCTCCTATGGTCTTCCAACTAAACTCTGTACTTGGCTCTCTAGTTATCTATCTGATCGTCGTATATCAGTTATTGTGGACGGCCATTCTTCAAGCTTTCACCAAGTAAATGCTGGAGTCCCTCAGGGCTCAGTTCTGGCACCAACATTGTTTCTTCTTCACATCAACGACCTTCTCTCGTCCACAACTAATTCCATTCATAGTTTCGCCGACGATAGTACCCTTCACTCCAGTTTTCAGGTTCCTAAACCCATTACTAAACCTGACTTGGAAAACAAACGCAGAGCGATGCAGTATCTCTTTCGCAGGATCTTAATTTAATATTGGATTGGGGCGCTAAAAATCTCGTCCATTTTAACGCATCCAAAACACAATCATGTTCCTTGTCGCGAAAAGAGTCATCAAATACTCATCCTCTACTTATGAGCGGCCAAGTTTTACAGAGCAAAGACACCTTTAATCTTGTGGGCGTCACATTTGAAAGTAACCTTAACTGGCATAATCACATTGTATCTATAGCCACGGCAGCTTCAAAAAGCTTGGATTACTCTATCGAGCCAAAAAGTATTTTTCCCCTTCTAATTTATACACTTTATATGTGTCCCAAATCCGACCTCCCTTGGAGTATTGTTCTCATATCTGGGGCATGGCGTCCCCCACAAACCTAAGCATTCTTGATTCTATTCAAAGAAGAGCTATTCGTCTCATTAATGATCCTTCACTTACAGAAAGGCTTCCCTCTTTTGCACATCGTCGGGCTGTGGGGGATTTATCGCTTTTTATAGATACTTCCATGGCTTCTGCTCTGAAGAATTGTCCAGTATAGTTCCTCCACTTACGGTTCCCAACAGAGAAACTTGTGGTTCCGCGCGTATGCATCCCTATACGGTCCAACTGGACAGGCCCCGAACTTCCTACTTTGTTCGTTGTTTTATCCCTAGAGTTTCTAAGTTGTGGAACCTGCTGCCCGCGGAGGTCTTTCCTTCCCCCAAATCTTCAAGTATTTAAATCCCGTGTCAACAAACTCCCTCTTACCTCGCTTAAGACACCCACGGTACGTTAGTATTTAGGCTTTTAGCCTTCGTGGTTTGTCCAAAGATAAAAAAAGAATTTTGTACAAAAAAAGTGTAATATAAGTAAAAAAATATTTTTGTTTACTTACTTACTTGTACTTGTGTTTTTAATTAAGCCCTTAATCTAAAATGTATTTTGAAATTATTTTCGCATTTTTCTTAATGCTAAAATTGTACTGCTCTTTTCAAACATTTTTATTCATAGTTTTTTTTTCAGAAATATTTGGACTGAAGCTGACTGCAATAAGAGTTCCACCATATGTTAAAGTCGGTGATACGGTAACACTAACATGTGACTATGATTTGCAGCATGTTCCTTTATACTCCCTCAAATGGTACTATAATGACGAAGAATTTTATCGATACGTTCCAAAAGAATCACCACCCTTTAAGTCGTTCCTAGTAAAATACATTAATGTTGACGTAAGTAAATATACCGGGTGGTGCGTTGCCAAGCGGAAAATTTAATGTTAGTTTAAAGGGGTTAATTATTGGCTTTTTTGTACATTTTACAGAAAACAATGCGAATAACTTTTGAAGGGACTAATTTGATAAACCCTCGTGCTAAGTTTCAAAAAGCTTTAATAAGCGAATTTTGAATTATTCAATTAAATGTAATTGCAAAAATTACCAAATGTTTGGTTCAGGTAAAACCAAAGAGGCACCTGTAAAATGAATGTTGTCACTGACATAAAAAAGTGTCAATAAATCAGTGACCTTAAACCAAATTGTTTACTGGCGGATGCTGTTAATTTGGTTTTACCTGAACCGAAAATTTAGTAATTTTGCAATTACATTTAATAAATAGTTCAAAAATTTAAAATTTGCTTATTAAAATTATTTGAAACTTTGCAAAAAGGTTTAATAGATTGGTCTCCTCAAAAGTTATCTACATTTTTTCTGTAAAATGTACAGAAAAGCCAATAATTAACTCTCTTAAAATTTACATGGGATTTTTTATGTTCCGCTCGGTACTGCAGCACCCGGAAGAATATTATGCTTTATTTTAATAAATACCAATTTCCTATTTATAGTTCTCAAACTTAAAAAAATCCAAATTGTATCATGCACTAGAAACATATTTTGACACATTGTCTCTAATATTACCAGTGTCAAATTTTGTATTCTCCCTTATTACAACACTACAATTGCCTAAGTGCACACCCATTAATTTTGTAGATAGCAATGTATAATAATTAATAAAATAATAATAAAATTAATTTCCAAAAAAAAATGTCTGTGTTAATTGTGTGGTCCAGGGGTATGCAATCATTTTTTTAACAGCTAGAACAAATGTATTTTTACTTGCCTAATCTAAATAAAATATACATTTTGTACAAAAGTCAATGGAGTACATTTTTATTTCAAATAAAATAATAAGGGATTGATACGCCACTGAACTAAATAAATTTTATTAAGTTGGAGCTAAATAGGCTTTACTATGCTACAAACACTGCTGGATTTTATTAAAATTGGATTATCGGGATATTTAAAATAATAATTTGAAGAAATATTTTTTTTTAGTTTAACATTCTGTCTTTGGCAAGTAAAGCATTTCCGAATCCATGTTTATGTAAACTTTTTTATATTTTAAGTACTATTACCTATTTTTAAATATTTTTAAACAATATTCTGTAACACCCTATATAAAAAATGTGTTTATACTAAAGAGTTAAATAACAGAACACTATTACAATGCATCACATAAAAATATTCTATTAAACAAGCCTCTATTTTCTTTTCTTCGCCCTTTTATTCACCTTTTTTTCCCTTTTGCAGGTTTCAAAATCGGGGAGAATGTCGTCACTCTCCGGGGAGTTCAGAGACAGCTGACAGGGGATTACCAATGCGAAGTGTCTGCGGACGGTCCCCTTTTTCACACCGCCATCTTAGGGGCTCACATGATTGTAGCCGGTTAGTCATATTCTAACAGAGTTTTTGCATGCTTTTTTGCTTTTAAGACTTTTCTGCCGTGTCAAATTAAATGGAAAAGGACGTAAATGGATTATCTTTTGTAATGGAAAGAAAACAACATTAAAAGCCGGTTTTATTTAGAAAATCAAATTTTTTTGTGCTGGGTGTCAGATTATAAATATATGCCTCTTTATTTTTTGTACAAAATACACAAAAATATTAGTTTATTAAGTTATTTTTAGTAGAGCACAAATAATGGTAAAAAGAATTCTGAAAAGGTCACTAAAAATTTTTATTGGAAGAAAACGTGATTTACAAAAAAACATTTTGATTTTTAATACATGCATTATTCATCAAAGGTATATTAATTTATTACTTTATTTTTGAAAATGGCAATTTATTTTTTTATAGCATTAATGGTTAAAACACAATCACGTATCTAAGGTGGACCAAAAATTTTCAAGCAACCTGTTTTGGTGGTATAAACTAACAACAATTAATAATTTTATAATTTGCGATTTAAACATCCTAAATTATTTTTAATTATAAATAACTTTAGCTTTACGATTTGCTTTTTAAGGGTTCGACTTTGCTCAATGGGCAAAGTTTAGTAGTAGAACAAAATCTTAGCTTCCCGGAAAGTGGTAGAAATTACATTTAACTTTTAAAAATAAAATATTACAGCCAATTAGGATTATGTAATATTATTTTTATAAAACTGAAAGGGTATTTCAATATTTGGAATAAATAATTATCCCAGAAATTAAATTTAGGCTTATCCGTGTGCAGTTTGCGTATTTAAGGTCAATTCGTACAGGGTGTTCCATTTTGGTTGCAACGGCAAGTATCTCACTTATTAGTAGATATAAAACTTTGCGGTTTTCGTAAGCCTGATCTACTTTTTCGTGAAACTAAATATACTGTAAACAAAGCCCTCATAGCCCTATTAGTTTTTGAGCTACAGAGTCATTATAAAAGATTGTATTTTTAAGCACCTTTTGTAGATACCTTAGTTGATAATTTATCGAGAAATAAATTTAATAAATTTCTTCATTACTTTTAACGTAGAATACTGTGGCATAGTCAGTATTATTATTATTATTTTATTATTGTTTTTAAAATATTAGCTCAGTTTTTTATAGAACACTTTGCATATTTGTCAGTAAACATCGTTCAAAAGCTTTTTTAAAATATATAGAGTAGGGAAAGGTCCATACAAAATGTTACCACAGACTCTGTGGGCCATAATGCAACGATCCAAGGCAATTGACCTTAGTCAAAAGGTTAATCGTTTGCGAGGTACAGGGTGTCAAAGTTTTTATTTTATGTTAGGTATGATTAGGTTGCTATAAAAATTATTAGGTTTAAATATTTTAGTTACCACCTGCATTACTTTCCATATGTTCAAAGCGCTATTACTCTTTGCCTCGGTGTATTATATATATATATATATACTAGCTATGCTTTCCGGCTTCGCTCGGGAGTTGATATGAGACCCAAATAACCGTTGTTCTGAATGAAGTTCAAATACTCGACAACAGATGGCGCCACTACACTTAATTTCCAAGTTGAAGGGTTGGAAGAGTCCGTATATCTTTAAAAATACGCCCTTTAGGGTAGAACGGGAACTTTCTTGTTCGAGGGGGATAAAGGACTATTACATTGTATAGTCCCTTTATCGTATCGGGACTCCTTTTCAAGTTTTATCGGCACGCACATTTTATCAACTTAGTTTTATTATATATTGAATTATACGGTATTTCGTTCACTACAAAATAAATTTAATTAATTTTATAGCGTCAACAACACGTGGTTATTATGCTGTTAAAATGTAGCTTATATGACACGTTCGTAGATTTACCATAGCAGCGCCATCTATTGATTACTTACTCAACCCAGTCGAACAGACAAATAATTAGCAATAAATTAAAATTGCGACTATAATTTGAGATTTAAACTATCCTATCTCTCAAGTTGGATCGAACTGCACATGGTGTGAGAATTTTATTATAATCGGTTAAGTGGTTTAGGAGTCCATTGAGGACAAACATTGTGACACGAGATTTATATATATTAAGATATATATATATATATATATATATATATATATATATATATATATATATATATATATATATATATATATATATATATATATATATATATATATATATATATAATTAGTAAATAGTTTTTATTTTCCCATATTTTTACACAACAAAAATTTCTTGAAAAATATCGCTTCGAGCAACTGATTCTAAGATATTTTAGATTAAAAGTTTTTTTTTCACATAAAAAATTTTCTTCACAGTCCTCTAGGCTTTATTTAGGCAACCCGGGTTTCTTTTAAAGGTCTGTACAAATTACTACTACAGTTTTCCTGCGCAAAAGTAAAACGATTTAACCCAATTTGCTTTGTTTAAAAGTTGACCTTTTGCAAAATACCTACAGATTTTCAAAAATGAAAATTTGACACCCTGAATCTTGCAAAGCAGAAACCTTTCGGCGAAGGTAAATTGCATTAGATCGTTGTATTTTGACCCAAAGAATGTGTCGTAGTATTTTGGACAGACCTTTTGACCACTACCATGACCTAGATAATACGTGACTGAATGCAAGAGAAAACTTTGGTATGCAATAAAATATTTAATCTAAAATATCTTAAAAATTGTTTCTTGTAGCGATATTTATTAAGTATACCTTTCGTGTGCAAAAAATAAAAAATATGGAAGAATAAAAATGTTATACTAAAATTGTAATATACCGGGGCAAAAAGTTATCACACGAAGAAGACTGCACAATGCACTTATGTAAAAACCCAAATTTCCTCGATTTTAGCAGAAAAAAAACTATTTTTTTAATGAATAAAATTGCATATTTAGGAGTAATTTTTGATTTAAAACATCTTTTCTTTTTAATATAAATTCTAGTTTTGAATATATGAATAACCTTTTTTTCGCAAAAGTAATAATAAAAAAGTTTCCCATATGACGCCAACTTACATAGACAATAGGATTAATAAATTATACAAAGCATATTTGATACCATCGTATTTTTCCAAACTAACCATTTTTTTATGCAAAGATGATTTATTAAAAAAAACATACTTTTGAACATCCTAGAACAGTTTTTTAAAATCTGTCATTATGCCTACTCTATATAGCACTTACTTGAGCAATATTACGGATTTGAATTTCGCTATATTGTTAGCATTGTGTCAAGCAACACTTGAGAAAAAATTAAATGGAAAGGGGAGTCTTGTGGTATATTCTTTTACAGCTCCTTTTGACTACCTTATAATCCTAGAATATAAAATAGCGGTAATTTAATAATCCCCTAAATATCTGATTTGAATATAATAAAATTAGATTTTTAAAATGTGGTAGTTTGTTAAAACTCTTTTAAATATAATATTGAAATCCCCTGAATATTATACCACCATGACCAAGGTCTTTAAGAGATTATTAAAGACATTTTAATTTTAAATTAGATTAAGGAATTAACTTTATATTGTAAGGTTATAAAGTACTCGTCAGGAGCTAATGATGCGCTGAAGACCCCGTTCAATTTAATTTTTTCCAAGATAGCGCCCTGCCGCCGTCTTGAAATCGTCATCTTAGAATTTCACTCTTAAATATAGTATCAATTTCATTTCCTGAGGTTTAACTTTTTCAACTTATCCGTTCAAAAAATAAATAAAAAGTAGGACATTTGAGAAATGCACTATATAATACTTTTTGTTTTCAGAAATACCAGAAGCTCATCCTGTAATTAATGTTAAGTCAAACAAAATAGAAGTTGGAAAGAAAGTGATTGCACAGTGTACATCGCCGCCGTCTGATCCTCCAGCTAATTTAACATGGTTTATAAACAATCAACAGGTTAGTTAGAGAAAAGAAATAATTAAATAACTAATTTAATAAATATGAAAGACGAAAATGAGTTATTGCTAAGGTTCTCTTAAAAGACAGATAATAATAAATTCCTATAGTCTATTTAACTTCAGAATGGACGTCTACATAACCAGGGGTCAACTTATTAATTAGATAAGACCTAACTCCAAGAGTATTAGACATATCAGAATAAAACTTGTTATCTTATTTTTTATTTATTTATTTGTAAATCCCAACTAACTAAAAAGTTCATTACAGGGATTGTTTAATTTAAATAAACAAACTTAAACATAATTATTATACAAAATAAACAATCGTAGAAGTCAGAAAAGTCAAAAAAGAAACTTAATAATAACAGGAAATAATAATAATTAAATATGTATATTAACATTCCTTTATTTTTTAAAATAAAAATAATTTATTATTTAAAAAAAATGTTTTTTAAATAATTTTGGAATTCTTACATATTTATTTTTTTTCTGGCAAAACATTATATGTCAAGATACCATTATATAATATTGATTTTTCTTCAAAATTACTTTTAATCGCAATTGTTTTAAGGAAATTTATTTGCCGTGTATTTTTAATATGCGATATTTTGACGATATTTAAAGTTGACATTTTGTTATTATTAATAATTGAATGTATTACTGTACATACTTTTAGCTTGAATAAGGATTCTATATCTAAATATTTGTTTGGTTTGTATAAATTTATAGTTGGTTCTAAAAACGGTAATTGGTGAATACATTTAATAATTTTATTTTGTAATTTTTTTAAAGGTTTTAATATTGTAAGTGATGCACTTCCCCAAACTGAAATTAAGTAAATAATTTTGAATAAATTAATGAAAAATATATATTTCTTAAAATGTTTAGAGAAACATAATTTCTTATTTTAAATAAAATTCCTATCAATGGTGATATGGAATTTCTAAGGCTTTCAATATGATTTTTCCAACTTAAATTTTCATCTATATAGAGTCCTAGAAATTTCTGCACAATCAGTGTATTTAATGCTGTTGTTAATAATGAATATTTCTTTATCAGCTCTGTTTTTTATTTCTGCCAATATACAGAAAGAAAGAAAATTTTAATATCATGCTTTAAATAACTTTTTATGTCATTATAATTATCAGCAAAATAAATAATAGTAGCAAATAGATATAAATTTCATTTTAATTTTAATTTTGATATTGAATTAATATAGATTAAAAATAATATTGGGCCTAAAATTGATCCTTTTGGAACACCACAAGTAATATCTTTTCTTAAACTTTTATTAGATTCAATTTGAACATGTTGTTTTCTTTTATTTAAATAGCTTTTAAACCAAAAATAAAGTTTTCCTCTTATGCCAATATTATATAATGTATCTAATAAAATACTATGATTTACTGTGTCAAATACCTTACACAAATCTAAAGATAAAAAACAACATTTTTTATTTTCATCAATATGTTGCTGTATATTAGTTATAATATCAACTACTGCAAGTTCTGCATCTTTAGATTTGCTAAATCCATATTGACCAGTAAAAATTCATTTTTGACGGTTTAAAAATTTATCAATATATTAATTATAACTTTTTCCAAAATTTTTGAAAGAACTGGTAATACTGATATAGGCCTATAATTGTTGCAGTCATGTAATTTACTACTTTTAAAAATTGGTAAAATTTTTGCAATTTTCATGTTTTCAGGAAAAATTTATGTTTTTAAAGAAATTTTTGTTAAATATTGTAAAATTGGTACTATTTCTTTTGACTAATTTAATGACTTTAACTGAAATATTATCAAATCCACTGGTTTTTTTTTATATCAAGTTTGGCTATTATATCTTCTATCTCGTCCATTGGTATATCGTTCTCGTCTAAAAATATTGTATTTGGGTTGGAATATTCATCAAATCTCTTGGTATATGGAATTTTGTCCGAAAGCCTTTGGGCAACATTAATGAAATGGTTATTTATTTCTTCAGAAATTTTAGAATTATTCTCAACTTTTGTACCATTCGTTAATAGATAATCAATAGGATTCTGTTTTTGGCTTGATTTATTTAATAATAAAAATTAATTGTTTTCCAAATCTCCTTTGATTTCCATTTTTAAATTTATTCTTAAAATAATTTTGTTTTGCTTCTTTAGTTTTTCCTTTTACAATTCTATTGTATTGGTTGTAACTATTGATATATTCTTGATTATTTTTAATTTATTTCATTTTTGCACGAATCACGAATTTTAATATTTCTCGCTATATCTTCATTAAACCATGGTTTCGAGTTTTCTCTAATTTTTATGGTAGTTTGATAAGATTATTTTTGAAATATGCTTTAAATATCATTATAAAATTTATTTGGATCATCATACAACTTTTTATTATTATTTAAAATATTAAAGTTTATCTTTATTTCTTCAACTTTAAATTTCTCAATTAATTTTATTTTAAACTTAGAGGAGGAAATCTTATTAAATATGTCATATTCAATTATTTGAATTTTATGATCACTTAGTGGGCTTGATTTAAAAGACAGGTTTATTGTTTTATCTGAATTTGTTAGCACATGGTCAATTAGGCTGGTACTTAAACTGGTTTCTCTTGTAGAAATATTATTATTACACAATTTAAAACAATTTGATGAGTAAATATTAAAAAGTGTCTTAGTTTCCTTATTACTTTTTAAAATGTCAATATTGATTTCTCCAACTATTATACACCTTTATTTAATTTTATTTAAATTTTTCAATTTTTCATCCATAAAATTAAAACAATATTTACTTTTTACTGATGGAGGTCTATAAATACCACATAATATTAATTTTTTTTTTTTTTTTTATCTTTGGACAAACCACGAAGGCTAAAAAGCCTAAATACTAACGTACCGTGGGTGTCTTAAGCGAGGTAAGAGGGAGTTTGTTGACACGGGACTTAAATACTTGAAGATTTGGGGGAAGGAAAGACCTCCGCGGGCAGCAGGTTCCACAATCTAGAAACTCTAGGGATAAAAGAACGAACAAAGTGAGAAGTTAGGGGCCCGTCCAGTTGGACCGTATAGGGATGCATACGCGCGGAACCACGAGTTTCTCTGTTGGGAACCGTGAGTGGAGGAACTATACTGGTCAATTCTTCAGAGCAGAAGCCATGGAAGTACCTATAAAAAGCGATAAATCGCCCACAGCCCGACGATGGGCAAGAGAGGGAAGCCTTTCTGTAAGTGAAGGATCATTAATGAGACGAATAGCCCTTCTTTGAATAGAATCAAGAATGCTCAGGGTTGTTGGGGACGCCATGCCCCAGATATGAGAACAATATTCCAAGGGAGGTCGGATTTGGGACACATATAAAGTGTATAAATTAGAAGCGGAAAAATACTTTTTAGCTCGAAAGAGAAATCCAAGCTTTTTGAAGCCGCCGTGGCTATAGATACAATGTGTTTATGCCAGTTAAGGTTGCTTTCAAATGTGACGCCCACGAGATTAAAGGTGTCTTTGCTCTGTAGAACTTGGCCGCTCATAAGTAGAGGATGAGTATTTGATGACTCTTTTCGCGACAAGGAACATGACTGTGTTTTGATGCATTAAAATGGACGAGATTTTTGGCGCCCCAATCCAATATTAAATTAAGATCCTGCGAAAGAGATATCTGCATCGCTCTGCGTTTATTTTCCAAGTCAGGTTTAGTGATGGGTTTAGGGACCTGAAAGCTGGAGTGAAGGGTACTATCGTCGGCGAAACTATGAATGGAATTAGTTGTGGACGAGAGAAGGTCGTTGATGTGAAGAAGAAACAATGTTGGTGCCAGAACTGAGCCCTGAGGGACTCCAGCATTTACTTGGTGAAAGCTTGAAGAATGGCCGTCCACAATAACTGATATACGTCGATCAAATAGATAACTAGAGAGCCAAGTACAGAGTTTAGTTGAAAGACCATAGTTGAAAGACCATAGGGAAGTTTATTAAGAAGTGCGGCATGCCAGACCTGGTCAAAAGCTTTGGATATATCAAGAGCAACGATCTGGGACTCACCTAGAAACTCAAGAGACTTATTCCAACAGTGTGATACGAAGGAAAGAAGATCTGCTGTAGATCTTTTGTGGCGAAATCCATACTGCCTGTCGTGCAAAATTTTGTGTTTTTCTAAGTACTTAAGAATTTGTGAATTAATTTATTTTTCCATTACTTTACAAAGAACTGAGAGAATTGAAATTGGTCTATAGTTAGATGGAAGCGATTTAGATCCTTTCTTGGGAATAGGTTGAACACGTGCAGCCTTCCAGCTCTCCGAAAGATACCTGTGTCGTAAGAAATTCGACGAAATTTTGGGGATTTTATTTCAATTGATATATATGATAATTCGTTTTCAAATTTTTCAATAACTTCAAAAGGGATGTGTTTGGCTATAAATTTTCCTAACCCTCCACCTTTTTTTCGAATCCATGTTTCACTAACCACAAGTATGTCTATATTTTCTTCAGTTAACATTATTTCAATTTCGTCCATTTTTGTTTTTAATGATCTTGAATTTATATATAAAACCTTTAAATTATATTTCTTTTTGTATTGCTTTGGTTCATCATTTTTAATATTTAATTTTTTCTTTGGCAATCTTCATTTTATACAGGTGAATAGGACAGCTGGTACTATTAGCTTCGTGCTTGAAATCTAATGATTTTTTATACGTTTTATTTGAGTTTAAACAATTTATACAACTTGGATTTTTTTCATTGCAGTTCCAATATCCACGATCTTTACTACAAAAACAACAAACTTGTTTCTTAGTGCAATTTTTTGATTTGTGACCATATCCACAGCACTTATAACAAATAAATAAATTGAGGTCTCCAAATAAATTATATAGGTATTCGAGTATTTTGATTTTCTGATATACGTAATTTCCAAATTATCGTTTTCCTTAATATAATTTAACATTTTAAATTCAGACAAAAGTTCTTCTTTTGAATATTGTTTTCTTACACCCAGTAACACTAATCTTGGTGACTTTAATTTAGAAACTTCCACTAAATATCGATCTTTTAATTTTTCTTCACTAATTTTTTAAATTTTTTCTATATCTTTTCTTTGTTAGTTTGAATTATTATTCCTTTATTTTTAATTTCTTTTACACTGCTTACCGTTGCTTAAACGCATGTGGGATTGACCTTACTCTTAACTTCTTCTCTGGTATCTTTACTTTTTTGGGCAAATTTTGGTTTAATCATTATTACAGGTAAATTTTGTCTTTGTTGTAATTTTGGTTGATTATTCTTTAAAATCTCGGAAAAAGTTTCACATTTTACCATTTTAGATGATATGGATTTTTCTTCTAAAATATGTATTAATTTATTTTCCAAATTATTTATTTTATTAACTAATAAATCCATTTTTTTATTCATTTAAATTAAAAAATTTTCATAAATTTATTATCTTTTTTAATGTGTTTATTTCAGAGTTAGGTTCAAGGCATTTAAAACAAATAAAATCTTTTTTATCTTTTCGCATTTCAGTTGTTTCTATTTTTGATAGCCCAGAACAATTTAAACAATAATATTTTTCACATTTAACACACATAATCGAGGATATTTTTTTTGTTAATTTAGTAAAACATTTATCACAGGTAATTTCATTATGTTTTTCCACATTTTTGACTTCTAACTCATTTGATTGTTCTGCTTCTAATTTGTCTTGAGTACAAATGTTAAAATTTTTAATGTATTCTTGATATTTATAATCATTGGGATATTTTTCGCGTAAATATTCTCCATCTGAAATATCCTTGTCATTTTAACTTAAATTGTCAATAAAAGAATTTGATTTTGACTGAAGAATTTTCTTTTTGCCCCTATTTTTCATATTTTACATTACCGCTTAATACTTTTACTTCTGCAAAATTCTAAAATTTTTCTTTATCACTTGAAACAATTTTGTAAATTTTTTCTATTTATAAAGTTTAAAATTTTGGTATAAATCTGGGATATGACAGATTTTTTTAAAAGTATACAGGGTTTATAATATATAATATAGGTAAATGGTATGAGCAGAGGAGAGTTTAAGCATATTTTTTACGTTTTAGTCACTTTCAATTTACCCAATTTTAAATTTTTGAATGTAACACACTGTATAATTTAGTATTTTGTAATTCCTGGGACAATTTTATATCGGAATCTAGAAGGACCCCGCACTAAACTTATGGAATTTGGGTCCCAGTCAATTTGACTAAAGATTTAGTATTTTGTAGTTCTCGACTTTCTGATCAAAAGTTATCATTGACCCAACGTAATCCTATGAATAGTTCCCAAGATACACAGTGACCGCCAAAGAGTTGGACACATGGATTTTTTTTTTATTTTTTTTTTTTTCTTGATTTTTTGACAAACGGGTAAACCTAATTTGATAAAAAAATATTTTTTTTTAAACGGTTAATTAAAGAGATCTTTTATTTTTTTCTTTAAGATAAGTTTCTAACAGTTAAGTCATGAACTGATAATGCAGTAATTATAATTTTTTAATATTTTTTCCATATCGTACTTACAAGATTACCAATAAGATAGCTAAAAGCCATTTTAAGGTTAAACTAAAGGCATGTAATTAACTTTGACGAGTAAATATAGTAATTTTATGGATCACTTACCCAAATTTGGAGACATATAAATCCCTTAAGAAAACTGAAAAGTATTAAGTTTGTTAAATTGACCAAATTTTATAGACAGGGTGTTTCATGAAAAAAAAACACCATTGGTTAATATTTTAAACACAACAGTATTTCAAATAGTACTGTCTACGCCACTGTATTTCACGTAAAAACTCATATATGAATCCGTTTTTGATAAGTTGTGAGTTAATACATACAATAGGTACCTAAAAATGCAACATTTCCAATATCGCCCTGTAGCTTAAAAACCAATAGGGCTATAACGGCTTTGTTTATGGTATCTTTTATTTTACAAAAAGTAGCTTAGATTTGCGAAACTGCAAAGTTTTATCTTTAATATTAATTGAGATATCTCTCATTTTTAATTAAAATGGATCACCCTGTATATCTTTAAAACTAATCATAGGATTACGTTCGGCCAATGATAACTTTTGATCAGAAAGTCAAGCACATTTTTAATATTGCATCTAGGTGGTCATAATAGCACGCAAATTATTTAAGTGACCCTAGGTGATGTAAGAAAAATATAATTGCAAACTATTAGTGACTAATATAAAAGAAAGGAATAAAACAATTTGGCAAATTAAGACTTTCGTGTCTAACTATTATTCTTTAAATCGCATCACTTTTTGGACAAGCACTTTTTAAATAAAGGATTTTTAATGAATGTAACGATATTAATTTATATGCGATCGGATTAAAAATAAATTCATAAATAAAGGATCATAGCCACCTAGATGCAATCCTACAAATAGCTATAAAACAATCAAGTAGGCGTAAAAGTTTTTGCAAATGTTAAACTAACATTTAAAATTATCTTAGAAATCCAGAACTGGTAAAATATACAGGGTGTTCTATTTAAAAATTGAACTTTAAAGTTATTTTCAGTTAAATTAAAAGTAATTTAACACTGAGAAATATGCGAAAATTCTCCTCTTTCCACACTATTGACCTTTACCAAGCCTATTTTGATATATCTGGTACTCTAGAAATTATGGCTTGTCAAATTGATTTGTTAACACCCTGTATAAATAATAAACATAAAGGTACTATTACACCTCGAGAAAAAACAGCCTTATTTCGAAAAAAAACACTTTACTTACAACATCTTCGCTATTTATAATCCGTTTTTTGCTTATTTCTAAGCATTCCATTATTATTATTACTTTAAATAAAAATAAAAACATTTTTTTCTGTGTAACTTTTACCTGCTTTAAGCTGCATGACCTCGATTTATGAGTATACAAAAGCCAAATGGAAAACTTTAATTATTAACGTTACGAAAAAAATGCCTTTTTATAGAAAGCCCTGCTTAGTGAGAAAATAAATTTCTACAAGAGTAATAATTGTATGTTGGATATACAGGTTGGCTTCAAAGAGATTTTATTTTAAAATTATAGGAATTAATTTTCTCTGTAGGTTGGGCAAAAAAATAGCTTTTTTCCAAAATATAAATATTCCTTTATAAGCATCGCATGTTTTAGTTTGATAAAAAAATAATTTCAAAATTCTAGCTACGCCCTTAAAACGTAATTAATATGAAATTTAAAATTACAGGTTCTGTCCTAAATATTTACTAACCACAATTTACTGTTTAATTTTTACCATCATTAACAAGTCCAGAACACACAGTAAGGTTTTAAAGTCCATTATTCCCTTCTTAACCATTTGGTAGATTTTTGTGAAACCTGAAACGGTAATATACGACCAAGGTTTGCATTTTTTGACATTTCAATGACAGATACAAATGTTAAGGTGACAGCTAAGAGCCATTTTAAAATATTTTTTTAATAAAAAGGGGTGTTTGTGGCACATTATTTTAAAGCTTTTAAAGAGTACATTATAACCTTAAAATATAAAGCCAATACCTTTACCCACAACAAAATGGCGATTTTCTAATAATTACCTGAATAGCTGATTTGGCTGGCCATATTTTCGAAATTTATAACGCCAGATAAGTATAAACAATGTAATATTTTTCCAAAGCACCTTTAAAGATCTTTTATAAAGGTCGGGCCACACATATCCGCCCCGAGCCCGATTTTACGGTGATAGAGAAAAGTGGGGCAAATGAATTCGAAAAAAATTGTTAAGCTAAGTTTATTGTTTTATGTATGTATATCTCTTTGTTTAAATAAAACAGATGTTTATACTTGTCTCTGTTCCTCCTTTTCCAAGCTTTAAGTGTAGTATAGGTAAAATTCTGACCACAAACAACCCCACCGATGTCTCACAAGACTTGCATCGTAGCACAACCATGTCTCGTACGGTCTGAAACATGCCCAGGAAATGAAATGATACGTGGATCGAATAGCGCCGATGTTCCCCAAACCAAGCTTTGAGTTTACGGGTGTCACATTTTATTTCAGTTTAGAACTAACCAGAACTAATACGTATAAATTTAAAGTTTATTATTAAAGGTTAGTTGTTGTAAACAAACAGTACCAGAAAAGGTGATTTAATTAGTAATAAAAAGTGTTAAATGAATTTTATTGTTACATCTTGTGAATAACATGTGAGTAAAATCTACGAATACATTGTTATTTTTTTATAGGTTTTTTTTAAATTTCAATTTAAAAAAATATATACCCTTTGTCCTATGTCAAAAAATGCATAGTATTGTAATATAGCAAGGTCCTAAAGCCCATACAGTGGTTTAAAAATACTTTAAAAGTCACTTAACTCTCATCTTTTTTTTTTAATTTTTACACCCCGTAGTTCAAAAACTAAGAGGCTTAGGGCACATGTTCATATAAAGTTTTTTCTTATTTTCCATTGTAGAATCGCCCAGGTTAGTTTGTCGGTTGAGTTACTGGACGCCCTGTATGTATGTAGGTGGTTTGATTGAAATTGATGAAAACTTTGATGTTGATTGGTGCCTAAACGGTTGGGTTTATCGACTTTAATAAAAAGTACTTTATTTTTTTATTTCTTGATTGTCTATAAGATGGCGCCCCCAGCTTTGCGATATCTGTCAAAATAAAAAAATTATGATGTAAATAAATTTTAAGTTTCAGGTAAAGTGCCCTCTGGCGGTAATAAAAAAGTACTTTTAATTTTAAATTTTAGAATCTGCAAAGCTTAATTTGTGTGCCAAATGTCAACTAGATTGGTTAAAGAATAAATGCAATATGGCGAAAGAACGAAACTAAAAATTAAACTTTTAACCCCTGTAACTTGGTAACTAAGGAGATTTTGACATTTTGTCAAAGGACTTACTAACTTTTTTTTCATTGCGGAATGTCCCCTTAAAACTTCCTACCGCATTTTCCGAACACCCTGTATATTAAATTAATTTTAATAAGAACTCTCAATTTTCCTGACTATGATGAGTGGGGAAGGGTACTACCTCCTTTAATTTTTTAATGTATTTTATTTTAATAATTAATAATGTTTTGCGTAAGAATGCAGTTTTATGTTGTGATTTTTATACACAACATTATTAGTCTTTAAGCCTAAAATTTGTGTTTATGATTTTTTATTCATCTTTCTTTTCCTAACTGTGAGATATTTGGTAAAATTCATTTTATATTTTAAACCCACTTTAACCCCTTATTTAAAAAACACTAAATAAACTTATAATTTTTTGATATTATCCCTTAGAATAAAAAAACAATGTTAATTAGAGTAAGGGTCAACTGTGTAAATTTTGCATAATATATTATCGCAATTTATTTGCCTACATGCGGGACTCGTAATTACAACGAAACAACAATACTGTGCTATAAATTAAATTAAAAGCGGGCTTATAAGTTTACTTTTTAAATAAAGTACATCCTCGCCAAAAAATGGTTTTTAATATTAATGCGGCTGTGCAACAAATAATAAAATTTATTAAGGAGTAGTTCTACAGCGTGGGCCAAATTCGACATTCCTTAGGCATTTTCAAATATTGATCCAATCAGCTGTTTTTAAGATTCACTGGAATATTTGTTTTGTTCTAAACACGTACATATGTTCTATTTGGCCTTCATTCATTGGCGTCGTGTCAAAACAAAACATAACCCTTTTGCTTTGGTTTTGGTTGTGTAGATATTTTTACAGATTTTTACAGTATTTAGGTTGTAAATAATCAATTAATATTAGATTTTTGATTTTTATACTTTTTCCCCTTGTAATAAACACGAGATAAATCAATAGTAGTTAAAAAAACAAACAACTGATTTTGTCACTACTGTTAAACCCGGCTAACCCTGGATCAATTTATGAACACGGGTAGAGATTGGCCGATTCTTTTCTGAACGGGTTTTCATGGATGGGGTTAACTTGAAATCAATTTTTAAAAATGGCGTTTATAGAAAACCCATATTTCTGTATGTTTTACACAAAAACTCACGCACTCACTTATACAGATTACAGATATGCTTTTTAGTTTTTTTAAGGTATTAAATTTTCCCTTAAAACGCATTTTTGACTTATTTATTTATTTTTGTAAAGTTTAACTGAAACACTTAGTATCTTTTTTAGTATCCCAGTTTATTTATTTTTTTAATGGTTTTTAAGACATTGTATATTTCACCATTTATTACTGATATAGGCTAGAAACTAGGCTATAAAAAAGTAATTTGGTTTTACTTTAAACAATCCTATTTTAATTTTTAAACTTTATTGAGTGCAATGGCCGTTTAGTAAAGAAGCCACCGACGTCATCATTATCTGCGCGAAATCTCCTGTTAGTCCCTTAACCTATACTAAAAATGTTAGTTAGTTTTAAAGTTAAAACTTTAAAATGCCTATTCCCATGGTAACGATACGAAGCCCACAAAGCTGCAATTGAAGGAGAGATACAGGAGATTTTGTGCAGATAATGCTGACGTCGGTGGCTTCTTTACCAAACCGGTGGACTCTACTAAAAAAATATTCAGGGTATTTTATTTGAACATAAAAATAAATAAAAAGTCAAAAATGCGCCACCTTAGAAAAAAAAATTAGCATATCTGCAATCTGCATAAAAAGTTGCTCTAAAAATAAAAAAGTTATGAAGGATTAAAGAAAACGCAAGAAATTAAGAAACACGCTGTAGCGAGTAAACGAAGCTACCCAAGATAGCGAATTGTGGTTTTCTCCAGTAAGTTTGGCTTGAAATTAAAGCGTTACAGACGGAGGTAAGCTTTTATGTGAATTATACAGAAACATAAGTTTTCTATAAAAAGCGTCGAATTTGGCCCATCCTGTACAGACACCACCCCAAAGGGATTACCAACTGTTTTGTTTTTAATATCTTAAACGAGATGCATGTTTTTTAAGCACTCTTACAGTTGTATTAAAGAAAAAAGCGTACAAGAAGAGGTTACCCCGATACCCCCTTATTTTTGTGCAAAACTGGCTGCTGTAACTAATTTTTGTTTATACAGTAATGCTTCGTTAGCTGTCTGACATTAAAACGACTACTCTAACTGTAAAGAATGAGCTAGGATCTCGCCCAGATAAAAAATTTAAATTTTACTCTTTTAAAATATTAAACGTAAGTTTAAAAAATGTAGAACAGCTTTTCCCGTTAAAAAAAAACACACAAAAGTGTGGATTTTTTGATTGAAAATGCTCTAGAATGTAGTATAAGTGTGTTTTATAACACTTCATCATTTTTGTCTTTAGGGGGCATCCCTAAATTACGCGAGACATTTGGACGGGGGGGATCGAGGTATATCTCACCAAATCTAACCATCGGGTGACGGGGGTCTGTGCAAATATACGCAATGTTTCTGCAGCTAAAAACAACAAAAAGTTAACGACTTTTAAGGCAGGCCCCTTCGGAAAATGTAAACGCATCTGTAATATGGACAATTTTTTTCACTAGTTTAATACTTATTTAGATATAATGACTAAAATTTTTGTCGTTGCCGAAAAAGTAAATCAAAGCCTATTCTGGCAAATAAACAGTTTTACATGTACATATTTAAAAGATATTGTTAATTCCAAAACTCTTTCTATATAATATTTTCAGGTATTTACCCTTGGGCAAAAACCACATTTTTTGCCAAATCTAGTAGATGACTAATACAATATTATAAATGATGATTGTCTTTAAGGGTATAAATCAAGCACTTTTTATAAAAAAAAATGTTTTTGTAAAAGTGATATGCGGCCAACTTACATACGTAGGCACAAAATTTAAAAATAAAAATATTTTTAGAACAATTTAATTTGCTCTTTTTTTCTGTATACGTCCAGTTACATTAAACAAATATTAATAAAAAAAAACTTTAAAAATTAGTAGTTTAACAGAAGTTTCAAATATAATTTAAAACATAAATTGACAGGACATAGCAAAAGCGGCAATTATTATAGTAATTTTTAAATTAGTACACTTTCAGAATTACTCGTAAATATTTTTCAACAAATCCACACACATATACCAAAAAAGAACAAAACAAACCAAATATGTTTTTTTGTAATTTTAGGTACAACAAAATAGTGTAATTCTCCTAAATCAAAATGACCAAAATTCACTAACAGGATTATGGAGGTCAAAATCCATACTCGAAATACCTGTAGAAAAATCTCACATATTACATGGACTAATGAAAATTCGTTGTGAAGCATCAATTTACTCTTTGTGGAATGAATCAGGTCACGTAGAATTAAGAAACGAAACTCCAAAACTTGCAGAAATTTTGGAGTCTACCAGTTTGCATAGTCAAATGGATTTAATAATCGGTAAGAATGATAAGCACCACTTTTTAACATTTTTAATTTTTAAAGCAATCTTGGTACCAAAACTGTTTGTATTTTATAGTAAATAAAAAACGTAATAAATCTGATACCAACAAATATTTTTAGAAAAAAGCAAAAGAAATGTAACAAAGGTAGTAAGATATAAAAAAAAGAGTTGATGACCAGGTGACAACAAAATTGCTATTCAGCATTTTACCTTTACACACATTATTTACTGAAAAGGTATACTTTTCAAATTTTAGAAATTTTGAATTCTACAAGTTATCCCTGATATGAAACCTCATATATATATCAATAACCTCGTTCCTAATGTTAAAAAAGGCATTTATAAAGGTTCAGACCATCAAACAATATCTACGAAATAAATTTAGGAATAATTAGCATCACTTATTGGTATTTTAACCAGGATCGGGATTTTAATACTGTTAGTAGATACAGGGTCCGGCATTGAAACTTTCTTTTTCATAGGTAAAAAATTAAAACATATATTGCACATTTTTACTTATTTTTTTATTAGCATTAGACAATAACATGGGAAGTTTGAAATCGAGTTGTTTTAAATAGAATATTTGACAAGTGTCTCCCATTACTGTCGATACATTGCTGTAACCGATTTCTGAATTGTGCGTGGACCCTTTCCAGCATATCATTCGGTACGTTGGCTATCTCGTAACGAATATTGTTTTTTAATTCTTCCAGGGTTTGCAGGACGGTTGTTATACACTTTTAATTTGAGGTAGCCCCATAGAAAATAATCACATGGGGCTAGATCTGGCCATCGTGCGGGCCATGGAATGTCACCTCGGTTGGAGATAAGTCGCCCTGGAAAATTTTGTCTCAAAACAAGCATTGAAAGTCGTGATGTGTGGGCTGTGGCCCCATCTTGCTGGAACCATACATTGCCTAAGGCGTTTCGAAGCAGATCGTCTAGGAAATCTCAAAACCGACTGTCGACTGCCTCGATATTTGCGGGTGATCTAAATGTCCGTGTTGCTCCTGGTCTCTTGGGAGACACATTTCCATCTGCTCTAAAAGCCTCCACCCATGATAAAATGGATCCCTGGGCCGGAACAGCACCTTTTGTACTGTAACGCTGCACGGCGATGATCGACCGGCCTTGTGAAAAGTAGGTCTTAACGGCGAACGTGCGTTGCTCTCGTGCCCAAAGCATTTTTACGACTGACGAAAATTAACAAACAAATCTCCTCACCAACGCTCTGTTAAGAGCACTAACGCGCTGCAACTAGCTCCAGTCGCGCCACCATGTATCATTGAAAAAGAAAGTTTCAGTGCCGGACCCTGTATTTTAAGCTAACTAAACACCGAATAAATTTTAATAATAATTATTCCTTTTAGGATAAAAAAGAGGTATTACAAAAGTTGTAAGACATAAAAAATGTGTTAAATCATTTATACGTTGTTTACAAAATGATAGATAGTACCTTTGTGACAACAAAATTTCTATTTAACAAGTTTACAAGTCATATCTGATTAAAACTTCTTGTATATCTATCACCTCTCCTTTTTTAAGTTCTAAAGGAAATGGCAGAATAATCAAAAATAAATTTAATAATTGGTAAAATTAATTAGCACCAATTTTTTCAATTTAAGCAGTGTCGTGTTATCAAAACTGTTCCTATTTTAAGCTAACCAAAAAACTTTAAAGTTTTTAATAATAATTCTTTTAGGGATAAAGCAAAATTGGTCTTACAAACAACATAACATTCGTACATTAAAAAATATCTATTATAATTACTTTTTATGGCCAATATCGGTAATAAATTCAATGTGCAGTATCTCAAAAATGGCTTGGAAAAAAGTGTAATAAATTTTTAAAAGGTAAATTTTTTTAAATTTTATATTCGGGAGTTAACTTCTTTTATTTTTTAAAATAGAACAAAATTGTAAAAGTAAATGATCTAGCGAATTGAATTTTATGTCAAAATTTGAAGTTAAGGCCTAAAAGAAAAAAAATGGTATTGTCAATTCTTTACGCATTAGAACTAAAATAATGGACAGAAGAAAGCAAAATTGAATAATTTTATATTTTTTTTTTAATTTGCTGCCTTAAGTAAAGTATTTTCAAATGTTTTTATACTTTATTTCTTTAACTTTTAATTACAACAAAATACAGGGTGTTCCATTAGAAATAAACAAGTAATTTGGACTGCTATATTAAAATTTTGTTTTTGACATGAATTTTTCAAAAATCCAAAATATCTTAAAAACCTTTTAGCTTTGGCATAGGGATCTCCTATAAAACTTACTATATTTTTATACTTTTAATTTAAAAAAGAACTAATATATTGCTTTGCTTTTAACAAATTATATTTTTTATATGGATATTTTTTATGGAGTACCCTGAATATTTATCTATAATTTTAAATTACGCTTTTAACCTACCCACATTTTCTTATACAAAAATATTTTTAAAAAATATTACCTCTTTTGTATTAGAGACAAAGGCGTTTGTGGTGGTGCGCCAGCCTGTATTAAAGCTACAAAATGGTTAACACATTATTTTTTTACAATGATGCACTGTTCTAAATTTTAAAGAACTGTAAATAATATGGAATTTTTAGGTCTGTCGGGTTATTTAATAAATTTATTGAGAAGTTTTTATTTGCTTTGTAAATGTCAATTGATCCTTAGATATCAAGTTTCTTACTTTTTGGCGCAGTATGTAAAATTTTGAGATTGTTGTTGTGTAGGTTGATTTTATTATAAAAATAATTTAAAAAATCATTGAGAAAAGTGTTTTGTGTTATATAATGTAATTAAAATTTGTTAGAATTACCTACACACTTTTAAATATTTAGAAAAGTATCTATTCATTTTGTAGTCTATGTATATAGGAATAGACATCAAGGTATTTTTCTTGGAAAATGTTAAAGATATTTAATTATTTTTTATCGCTGTACTTTAAAATAAGTAATATTAAACTGTGTTTTATTATTTCAATATTGGTATTAGAGAGTTTTTTCATAAAAATATTTTTGTTAACAAATTAATAACAATCTGATATAAATCAAAATCGTTTAAAAATAATTAAATTTTTTTAAGTATTTTAGTAATTGTACTTCTGGTAAATTTTAATAAAAAATAATTAGAAAAGTATTTAAATTCAGTAGATTTATCTCTAGCATTTTGTCCAACCCAAACTATTTTTTCCTGCTTTATATATATTTTTATTTTCTTTATCACAATATTTAATTAAAAAAATCGGAAATGTGTATATGTGTTTACTTTTATCTTAAATTATATTTTTATTGTTTTTATAATGATTTAGGAGCTTAGAAATGTTTAAACAATTTTGTTATTTTTAAATTAAATATTTTTTAGCTGATTGCAAAAAGAAATCACTTTATGTTAAGGCTATGTAAGTCATGTAAATTTATTTTCCTTTGAAAAATAAAATATGGTAATAACCATAAATTTCTTTTGTTACGGTACTAAAGTAAAAATCCCAAAAATCATTTCTAATGGTAAAATATGCAAATGTATTGGCATTCTGAAAATTGCGTTTTTACCTTCGTTAAAACTTAGAGCGCCAGATGTTTCATGTTAAAACAGGAAATGCAAATGTTAACCATCAAATTTCGTCTCCCTAACTCAACTCTCGAAAGGGAAACGAACACTCATAAAATTTATGCGTCTCACGCCTTTCGCTTATGCTGTAAAAAGTGGAGAACTAACTTTACTAATTTTTCGTTTACCACAGCACGTATCACCGCTAATTGACCGTGAACTTTAGGCAATCTCACTCAAACAACGAAATTACTGATGTGATTGAAGAGATGAACGAAAAGGGCGATAACGAGTCAAAAACAAAATGGTTGATGGATATTTAATAACACAAATATGCGTATTTCTTCTCATTTCTATTTTTACCTAAAAATATTAAAAATACTTTCCTGTGCTTAAAAAAATACGAATATAGTTACTTCGTGTATGTTTTTCCTAAATGGCTATATTTGTTTTTTTAAGCTCCAGGGAAGTTAAAAAAGGCCCTATTTAATTTAAAATAAATAACGCTGGTTTTACATTATCCAACTTCTTGCCTAATAAGTTTAATCAAATATTTGATACAATTTGTTTAAAGAGGGACGTGAAAATTAAAATAAATTATATGACAAAGCTTCATTGAAACAAAGTTACCAACTGTGATTCTGACAAAACAACATTTGTTAATCAGTCCCAAACAATTTTAAGCTTTTCGAAAAAGCAAATATTTTATTAATGTAAGCACATTCCAATGTTGTCCTTAAATTTTTAAATAAACACTCAACTTAAACTTACAACAAAAACCAAATCACGATAAAATTAAAGTTAAGTACTTGCCAACTGTTAATTTTTAATCAATGAGGTTGGTAGTTTTTCATCAAATATATAAAGAATAATTTTTCATTAAAAAAATATTGTCATTTCATAGTAAAAAGCGTGGGGTGCATTTTACTATTTTTTCATAACTTTTCCATCATAGATATTTGCAAATATAATAATTATAACATTTAATATATTTATCACCCCACGCTTTTTACTATGAAATGACAATATTTTTTTAATGAAAAATTATTTTCTAATTTTTAGTTCGGTTGCATATAAAAGCGTGTTTTTTTAGTTTTTTAAACTATTAATTATTTTTCATTTTTTAGTTTCTGCTACTCTTGACAAAATGGCGAAAAATTTTTTAATGAACAAGAGTAACAAATTTTAAAATTTTTCCAACAGATTGCAACTCACTAAAAATTTCTTCTTCATTAAGTAGCAAAGTTTGAAATTTTGCCAACAGATGGCAATCCAGGCAATGTTTGGACCGTTGCCAACATATTGCAACCCACTAAAAAATTTCTTCTTCATTTAATAGCAAAGTTTGAAATGTTGCCAACAGATGGCAACCTAGGTGTTGTTTTTATAATATAATGGAATTTTTTTTCCTGGCGATCCAAAAAAAGATAACGGGATACTGTTTGCAGATTATTGCATTGTCATGTTTCCTTAATACGTGTGCAAAGTTTCAAAGAAATCGAATAGCTGGAAGTTGGTTAAAATTAGGCTCAAAGATTCCGTTACATAGGCAGCCAGATAGTTACAACCCAAGTTAATAAAAGCGTGTTAAAAATAGGATGTGTTCTAATCATTCAAAGAAATTTGTCAAGCTTGAATTTCTTTAATATCCAATTTTTTTGTTTTACACTGTCAAATTTCTTCAACTTGGACCAACTTATTTGACAAGAAGTTTGATAAGTGTAAAACCAGCTTAACCCTGTACAGGATGTTTCTAAAAGGTGCGGAAAAATAATACTACAAATTATTGAGGCTAAAACACAACGATTTAACTTAACTTACCTTAATCAAAAAGTCTATGGTTTTGGATATACAAGGTGTAAAAAATTTATTCTGGTTTAGTTTTTATACATATTTTTGTAAGTAAATATTGTAATAATGTTACAATATTTAAATTTCGATTGTTAACTCTAACCTGCGGTACCTTACAAAATTAAAAACAAAATAACTTTTTGACCCACCCTGTACGTAAGTTTTAAATAAAAAGTTTAATTCTTTAACATATTTTAAATGAAAAAGGCATACCAGGTAAAAGTTAATTTAAGCAGCCGTTATTAAGATATCTGGATTACAAAAAACCAATTCCTGTATGGCGAGGTCTAATAATAAGTTGCCTATTTTTAGAATTGTGATTTCTTAGGTGTAATTATAAAATGAAAAGTTTGAATAGATCTATGTCCTTAACGGCTTAACTGTGATATACAGGGTGGTAAAGTTTTTAAAAAATAAGATTTTTTTACTACTCTATATATCAAGAGTTAAAGATTTAGGACATGGGTTAATTAAAAATTTTCTTTTTTAATCACCTAAGGATTTAAAATTCTAAAGATTTGATACTGTTTATGAAACACCCTATATATCTTGAACTTGGTCATACAGAGATATTTTTAAAACCCAAATATCCCAAAAACAGCTTCTGAAATCAACTTTCATTAGGTATATCTTTTTTTTGTAAAATATGCTAAAGAATTAAATTTTTCAAGTAAAAGTCAAATACAGTGTGACTTATAAAAGTTGTTTGGTTTTTAATTTGTGCAAGATACCGTGTTAATGGCAGGTTCTAATTTCTCAACTCCCAAAACTACCCCTAGCTGAATATTGTCACAATACACATATTTTCAACAAAATTAACAATAAAAAAACGAAATATTAAATAAATATTATACTTCCTGTATTTCCGGGACTAAGATAAGTTGGGTTAAATCGTCATATGTTAGCCTTAGGAATCTGTGGTATCATTTTTTCTGCACCTTTCAGAGTCACCATGTATATGTCGCAGAAGAAAAATTAAGAAATTTTAAAAAAATTATTTAACTAACCAAAACTAACCATGACCCCCAATGTGGAGGTTTTGCACGACCGTCTGGTTATGCAAATATTTCTTTTTCATTTGCCTAAAAATTGCTTAGGCAAATGGAATTAAATTCTAATTCAATAGGCAAATAGCATTTAAAAATAAAAATACATTATTTGCCTAGACAGAAGCCATTTACCTAAAATAACTATTAACCAGCGACATATATACATGGTGTCCAAAAAGGTGTGGCCGTAAATGATAAGGGTGATAGAGTAAGCCAAAATAATGTTAGAACTTCGTTTAAAAAAAGTTTTATCGCGCAGATGCGCAATTAGGAGGGGAGCTAGAAGTGGCCTGGTCCCCAAGACAGTGACTAGCCTTTCAAAATGCTTGAGCATTTAAAATGTATTAGTGTTTTTTGATAAAGTAATTATTCTATAAGCTCCCCAAAAACTAGCAGCTAGTTGCACCATTGCTATCGCGTCTTCTTAGGGAGTTAATGATCTTTAAAGTTACAATATTTTTTTATTTATAACTCTTAAACCTTTGCTAACTTTGCTACAGTATTAATAATATTTGAGCAACTCAATTATCTTATGATGATTCTAATTTCTATAGCTAAACGGCTACATGGTAAAATTAAAAGTTACAACATTTTTTTTACCTTTCTTGAAAACGGTGGTTTTATTTAATAACTCTATAAACCAATTATTTTGTAAAATAACAAAACCACACTAACTGACTGAAATTTTGTGGTAGCTTTTTTATTATTTATTTTATTTTATGTTTCAGAATCTTCACAGAACTCTGGCCAAATAACAACACCGTCAACATTACTTTACCTCACGTGCATATTATTTTATGTATTTACCTATGTAAGGAAACTACGATGATTTCATAACCTATAAATGTATTATATTACCATTATGTTAAGACATATTATATGTAAAACTACTTAAAAAGCTCTTAAAATTGCTCAAAATTTGTTATTTTATGTTTTTACCCAAATAAGATTTATAAAAATATTTTTTTGTAGTACCGTTGGAATATATTTATTACACCCTACATAAAATATTTATTTAAACGTTAATTCCTTAATGGAGCAATTTCCTATTCCCATATAGTTTTATTCGCAAATAAGACGTTGCAATGATTAAACAATGCTTTATAAAAAATAAATACATTTTAACGTTTAATAAAATAGCTAATTTTTATTGGTTAATTTAATTTATTCTTATTAGAAAACAGTAAAAAATCCATTTTCTTTTATAATTGTATTTCAATTTGCTAGGCGTTTTAAATTTGCTCCTGGTTTACGAATAAGTCTTTACTATTTATCATACTCTTATTTATTGTAACTACATGGGCTCCAGAAAAACAGACTCGCATGGGGTTTTATTATTTGCGCTTGGTGACAACCCACTTTAAATACTGACTTTACTGGGTGACTCTACAAGGTCTGTACAAAATGCCAGCACAAAGGACGTCGAACAATTAGCATAGCGAATGGCTCTCGGATGGAATGCCTCCAAATTTTAATATGTTTTAAATTAGTCCTTTCTGATTAACATCTTTATGAAACTCTTTGTGATCTGACTTGTAATTTTGAAGATGTAATTTTTAATGTTGACAGTTTTAGATTTCAGAGATTTTGCACCAAAACTGATTTTTGTCTATTTTTTTTGTGAAGGTAAGGAAGGACCTTCTTTTTTTTACTTATCAAATTTTTTTTGCCGATTTTCAATTTTGCCATACAAAACGAGGTAAATAAAGTTGAAACATACTTCATCCATTACATTCCATTACCCCTTCCCCTACCCACGCCTTTGTAATAATAGGATATATTTTTAGCCAGTAAACACAATAAATTTTATATTAAAAGTACTCCTTTTTTATTAGATCTAATTGATTAATATACTACAAAAAGAATATATAAAAATTATGCAATTTTGACCACAGCACAGGTAAGATAATTGTTAGTTTTTAGTTTTACTTATATTTTTATTATTAGCTCTCATTACTTTTTTAAACTACCCTGTATATTCGCTTACTTTTAATACAACCAGTGCTAATACAATTTAAAACCGTGCACTTAGTTTTATATAAATATTTCTTTTACGAAATTACAAATAAAACAGTTTTACATTAACACACAAATGGACAACGTTGAATACGTTTATGTTGTAAGATCTGGCCACACATAACCGCAACGACCCGCAGCGTGTTTGAAAATTAGGAAAAGGCGGAGCAGTTTAATATTTAACTTACCATTTTTCCACGTAATGAAAAAATTTAAACATATTTTTCTAGTAGGTCCAAGGACACCGCTGGTCAAGTTTACTGAACAAAGTAAGGGAATTTTTTATGTAATATTTATTAAACTAGTGTAAAATGCTCTTTGAGCTGACCTTGCAAAATTTTCTCACATAGGATTATGAATTTCGTATACACATAAATGTAGTTGGGGTCACGGACAAAAAATAAAGATGCTGGAAAGATGGGGTAAGAGAACTTTGAAAGCATATTCACTTACATAATCTCGGAAAACCTAGACCAAGAAAAATGCATTTAATAAAATTGCAGTACCTGATTAATTAATTGCTAGCAATTTTTCATTACTAGCCGCAGAGTCATATTGTTATATTTACTGACTTAGTTTTGTAAGGTATAACTTTTTGGTTTATGCTGAGTCTCGTATGAAAAGACATCGGAACTCGGGTAGTAGATTTCGGTGTATTAAGCAGTACGGAACAAATGATATGTTATTGATAATTTAATCGTTTGATTATTGTAATTTTTAAAGGTTCCATAAGATTAATTAAGTTATTAGTATACTATAAATTTGTAGTACTACGCCTTAAATGGTAGCTAATCGTAAAATAAACGGTGACAAAAAAAAAAGGTTAACACAGTTTTCCTGCATTTTGCATAATAAGAAAAGAGGTATGTAAAAAATCTATTTTAGTTAAACAATATGCCCTAGTTCTATTAATAATACACATTGCAATAGACGCAGCTACTTTTCCCTACCATTGTTAACCCGGGTCAGGTACGAGCTTGGTGTGGTTATGTGTGGCCAGTCCTTTATACGCTATTTAAGACATGGTTAACTGTGTATATTAAAGCATTTGACAAAATATTTAAAAAATTACTTTACATATTTGGCTTTACAGTAACATGATTTTATTACCCTTTGTTAATTGTTCTTTGGGTGTTATTAAAAAAGTATATTCATGTGTAATGACCTATTAACATTTTTAATTTTATTTGAACTTTTATACACTTTTTAATTTTAGTTCATTTAAATTATGAGGTGCGGTTAGGTTGGATATTGCATTTCTTGACTTTTTTAAAAAGGACATTTATTATTTTTAATATTACCCTTAAAAGATTTGTTTTTTTATTTTACATGCTAGATTTTCTTTAAGAAACTGCTCTTAAAGTATAATGGAGGATTTTGCCGTAACCTCATCCATATTTTATGAATTTGCTGATAAAAATAAGGCTATAAAATTTAAAGTATGTATTAAAAAATCGACGATAGGCAAAGACAGTTTGTTTTTATCAGAAAATTGCAACTTTTACATTTAAACTTATTGTTATATATTTGTATAATCTGTAGCATAGATAGCGTAAACAAATTATTCGAAAAGTGTATTTATAAACAGAATAAACAAGAAAAACAGTACATTTCAATTAAAACGAGCCACTCCTAATAAATTATTTTATGTATATTTATAAATAAATCCTGTAACATGTTATTTGTCATTTTAAGAAAACACATTTTTATTTCAAAATTTACTTGTTTAGGGTTATCCCCTCCTTTTACCAATACAAAGGTCAAAAAATTAAAATGGAAAAGGGGGCCAAGTGATATATTGTAAAGGCTTTTAAATTCTTTATTAATTAGTCCTTGGTTTTTTTAAATCGGTTTTGTAGTTTTCAAGAAAAGGTATCCCAAATACCTGGACTTTTAGCTGGTGGCTCGCCTGCATAACTTTTTATATTTTTAGGAAATTTAAATAGAATTTGCTACGTATGTATAAATGTACACATATTAAATAAATATCATTAGTTTTACGACTTAATTTGTTTTTATTACTACCAGTTTAGTCGAAAACGCCATTTGCTACTTTGTTACATCTAACCTTTATTTATTTTTGTATTTTGTAATTTGATACATTTTTTGCAATTTATTACAAATCCAGTGTCCTAATTAAAATATAAAAAGTAGGATGAGTTTCAGCTAAACTTAAAGTAATTTAAAACAACTAAATTCGTGAAACAATATACATTTATGTAATATACCTACGAACCACGTATTATTTTAATATTTGAACTACTTAATAAAAACTTATATGGGTCAGCCATCGGCTAGGAATGCTTGGTTATTGGGGTACATTTTTTTGGTACGATCTTGAAAAACGTAAGTCCAAGGAAACATTTCTTACCGTCTTGCTATATTATACAAATTTATTTTCCACCTTTTTAAAAGAGTAAAAAAACATTCTGCTTTTTTATGTTATCCACCACGACTCTTTCCTCAGACGGTTTAGCCTGCCTTAGAGGAAACCAAGTGTCCAGTTATTAGATATACTTTGTTGTCTAGGACTTGACCAATTTATAATGCCTAGTTTTAGAAAAATTAGAGCTTAAATAAAAAAACTATTTTTCAAAACTTCGTAGGTATTTTGCACACTTTTCTTCAAAATAACTCCGAAAACTAAAAATCTTAAGCGTAGCCAGAATTTTTTAGGGGGCGACAAAGGAAAACTAATAATATACTGGATGTTTTGCAAAAGTATTACTCGTATATCCTTTTTTTACAATTTAAGATAGAAAAATAAAATTTAGTATGTTGATGTTTGACATAAATGTGCATACCATACCTATTCATTTGTTTTTCTTCCGAATCTAAATTTACTGCTACTTTTAAATTTTTAAATGGCGTCATTAATATATTTTATCTTACGTCAATGATATGTGAAATTCTGAATCCAATAACACGTTATACCTATCCGTATACGCAACAAGAGACAATTCCTACCGTCGCGATCAAAACCAGGTTAAAAGCACAGCAAAAGCATATAGCCCAGGCGGAATACCTATAGTTTTGTTGAAGTGCATCACAACTTTGTAAAAAATCACTTTCGAACCAAAATAATGCGTTAAAGGGCGAAGGTGGGGGTGCTTTTAGGAATAAAAATGTTTCTTTTTTTAATTTCAAGCCAAACAGTAAATCCCATTTAAAACTCATTAATGTAAAAAATGTCAATATTAAAAAAACTACAACTTATGTCATAATCATTTTACCTAACTTCAAAATTTTCGAGAAAAGTAAAAAAATGTGTTTTTGGTTTTTATTTTTATCTTTTACGAAAATAGTTTTGTTAAGCTGAAATTTAAAGCGGATATATTTTATACTGATCTAAATATACAATTTTTTTATTAATAAATATTTAGACGTTATTATAAAAACTTTTAAAAATGTAATTGAAAATTTTCAACCGCCATTTTGATTTAATTTGTTTCATTAAAAATGGTCTGCTAAAGGCTTATAATTGTTTTCTTTTTTTGTTTACTTTTAATATATGCAATAAAACATATATAGATACTTCAATTGAAAAAATTAAAAACACAAAATAATGACATTTTTATTAAAATTGTAATTTTGAAGTATTTTTAAATATTTTAAAAGTTAAGGGACATTTTTATTGGTAAAGTTAAATTACAGGTATACAGTGTGACCCAGAATGGGTGTTACAAGGGGACAAAATTTTTAAATTTGAAACCTGCATTTTGAGAAAACTGGACGCATGGTCCAAAACAAAGAAATACGAAATTTTTCTCCTATTGGTAATATACAGGACAAGTTATAACTAGAAATATAAAAAATTACCTTGTGTATAGTACTTTTATTTTTAAAAATAGAACAAAATCGTTAAAGATTTTGCTAAAATTTGCTTCGCCGTGTCAAGTGCATAACATGTAAAAAATTGACAATAAACATTTTTTTCTTTAATGCTTTAACTACAAATTTTAATGGAAAATTTAGTTTTCTACAACATTTACTTATACAATTTGGTTTTATTTTTAAAAATAATAGTACTTTACCCTAGGTCATTTTTTATATTTTTAGTATAAAGTTATAAAAATAAATATATAAATATAAAAATAAAAATGGTCCAAAACCAAAAATGTAGGATCAGAGATCAAATTGTGTTAGTAGTCTACGAGGTTTGTCCGAAAATGTAATTTTGCTCATAAAAGTAAAGTACCAGTATTTTGCTAATATCGCAAATTGTTATAAAGAAAAAATGTTTAAAATTAAAGATTACTTTTAAGTATGCAATTTTGTTTTTTCGAGAAACACTTTTTTGCGAAAATCGAAAAAAATAGGTTTGTGCATTGTATATACTTATTGTTTTAATAAAAATAAATTTAAAAAGTTTATTTAAAACTGACCAATTAAATTTATAGTCATAAAATTTATTGCACCAATGTACAAATCTAAATTTTTACCATACGCGCAAAAAAAATGTTTTTGTAAAAAAATATAAATTGCATATTTACAAGTACTTTTTAGTTCTTAACATCTTTATAACAATTTTTGATATAAGCAAAAATACAAGTAAAAAATTGCATTTTTGGCCAAACCTCGTAGAGGACTGATACAATTTGATATCTGATGGATTGCTTTTAGGTTTTTAGACGTGCAAAACTTTTTATAAAAAATAACGTTTTTCCGTAAAATTAATAATAACAGTTTTCCATATGACGCCAACTTACATAGACACACTGTATGTTGCGAACTCTTTGCCAATCACTGTATAAATACAAAAATAAATTAGATGGCTTTCAAAAAGCAAATCTAGCCTAAAAAACGTTAAAACTTTATTAGGTTACTTAAGAACTTTAAAGGGATATAACTTAAAAAGGATTTCTTATTTGAGCGTCCCTTATACTCTTGGTATTAAAGTTCTATCCAGCGAGAGATAATGTTTTAAAGCCAGGTTTATGAGCGGCATTATTTTAAAGCGTTTTCACGGTTTCTGGACGATTAAGACCTAATTAAGATTCAAAAAAAAATCTTTTTTTTACTAAGCCAGGCGTCTTTTTTCTCTGCTTGGCAAAATCGTTAAATATTAAAAATTTAGAGAACTCTTGATTATTCCTAATTAAAATCAAATATTGTCTTTTTAAATACAGGGTGTTTACAGAATATTGTTAGGAAAATTTAAAGGCATGCATCAAAAAATATAAAAATAACCGCAATTTTTTTATTCTTAAGATACAGGGTGCTAAACTTTAAAAATAAAAATAAATCACTTTTTTAAGTAATTGTTGACTAGATGTAAACTTTATTTAAATTTGTATTTATTGTTGTTTAAAAGAAATAAGTATTTCTGAAATGCTTATTATATTATCAGTATGTCCCCAGATGGACTTTACAATAGGACAAATCGACCAAAAATTTAAAAGTTCAGGATAGTCACGAATGTTAACTGCTTTTGCTCTATTAAAAAGACATGAATTACGTTGAGGAATTTGTACTTTGTACGGGGCCTCCAAAAGTACAAAATGTAAAAACGTGTAAAAATAAATAAATCAAAAAATGATACTAAAAGAAAATAATTGTTTATTTATTGTAAAATTTCGGATATTGCATCCTCATTTAATTCTGAAAACCTTTTTATTAGACATGTCGCTATTCTATTAAAAATTGTTTCGTCTTTGTCCCTTTTCACATTTTTGTAGTTTATGAAACTCCTCTACAAAACAAAACAAATTTCTTCACGCAAATCTTGTTTTTTTTAAGAAGCAATAGAAGTTACCACACATGACTTTCTTAAGCATTAAAATTTTTGGTCCATTTGTCCTATTGTTAAGACGATCCGTGGACATACTGTATATTATGGTCCAAAAATATGAAAGTAAGTGGACTTTATATTTTTTCAAACTAACAAAATACAAACAAAAAATAAAAACTTTTATTTTTTTTGAGTAATCTAAAGAAAGGACAACAAATATACATACATTTACACAGTCAGTGGCGTATTTTTTTGTTAGAGATATTCTTGCAGTTGCCGCCCGGGGCGCCACTGAACCATTTTATTAAAATTATGTTGGTGTTAAATTACAACCTTAATGTCATGATAAATATTAAAATTGGGCAAAGAATATATAAGATATTTAGAAACAAAATGTTACGTTGTCATTGGTTGTGACATTTTATATTTTAAGTACAACCACTAACAACGTAGACATTTTTAAATTGAACCGACTAATCGGATCAAAAATCTGATGTTTGCGGCCGGCTGTATTTTTTGTTATTTTTAATATTTCATATTCTTTTTTTTTAATAAAATTTTTGTGTTACTTAAAATGCTAAGATCTATAACTAATATTGTCCCATGATGTACAGGGTGGTTTAAAATCACAAAAATATAACTTAAGAATACAAGCAAAAAATCGGAAAACACATGTTTTAAACTTTAAAAAAGATTGTAAACCAAAAAAAAATAATTTATTTTCCTTGCTATATGCAAACGATATAAAGTTAGTTAAAATTAAGGTATAAAAATGCACAAACAGTAAGGATACAGTATAAATAACATTAAGGCAGCAGTGTCTCTCCCTGGCGGCGCCTTTGATATTTTGAAGCCAATTTCTGTGACCTTGACGCCATGTTTTGTGGATAAAGTCAGGGTAGGGATGCACAATGTTTATTGATAGTATTAAAATATCGATGTTAAGTTTGATCAATAGTTGCTTTTTGACAAAGTGGATGATAACTATATAATGTATAAAAGAGTCCAATTAATTTATTTTAAATCATACATAAAAAACCTATAATGTATAAAGTTCCTTTGTTATAGGATTTTGCTTAAGTGATTAATTTGGTATTCACTCGCACGGAGTTAATAAAAATCCAAAATTATTTAATTTTTAAACATTCTGTAATCAGTATTTAAAAAAAATCATATTTGACAAAACACGCGTATTTTACCGCAGCATCATACCGAATACCTATCATAAACCTAGTTGTTAACCGAGATATTTAAAACATCCTATTGAGTCCATCCGTCATTTATCTAATACCCAAAATAGAATAAACTCCTTCTGTTTTCGTTAAAGTTATTTCATTTTTTTTCTTTTATAAAATTTGATTTTTTACTTACTTTTTATAAGCAAGCAAATGTAAAACAAATTAACCAAAATATAAAACAAAATATCAGTACTCCTTAAATGTATATTAACACATAATAAATATAGGACATACGAATTTATAATTTTTTAAGTATCGGTCGGTGACGATTTAAATTAAACTGAGAGATTATACTTTTTATTTCGTGTAAACCGTATTCATCGGGGTGGTTCAAACAGGATTTGAAATGACAATAATATAAAAATTAGAGTTAGAGATAGACATCTAAATGTTTTTAAAATGTTTAGAACCGTATTAACACAAAAAACGCCTTATATCCAGATAACATGGCGGCTGACCCTGCGCAAGAAAAATGACCCTTCCTTCCCGCCAATTCAAGATAGATATAGTGCTGCTTGTTGTGTCTGCTGTGGTAAGGAAATATTAAACCAAAGGGCACAATTTTGATTACTTTTTATGCTATCTAAACAGGTAGTTGGAAAAATCCTTATTACAATTTTTTGATTTGCAAACTAACATTTTTGTAATTATAAATCATCCTAACTATTATTATGCAATTCTCCCAAACGCTTTTATTATATTTTTTTGTTTTTTCATAAAGGAAAAAAGATATAATTTTATTTCTGTTGACAGATACTTTTCTGGGAAAAAAGTTAATACTTTTTTCGGTTATACCTATGTACACGTAATTAAAGGTAGATATTAAGTTATAAAATATAATACAAAACTTACAGTACAATCGGACATTTTTTAACCTTATGATATTTAAAATAACTACTGAACAATCATACTAATTAAAAAATTTTTTTTTACATTATAAAAATACCTACATATGTACCTTATATACTTACATAATATACAGGGTGTCCGGGAAAATGTGGGAAATCTCTCGCACACGTATGGAACAGATGAAAATAACACGACAAGTTCCTATAAAATTTTTCCGTTTAAGCCCCCTGCGGAGATATGATCCCCTAAAGGGGGCAGCTAGAAATCGATTTTTCGTGAATAACTTTTAAAGCGTATAATTTGATAATATTTTAGTACGATGCATACTAGTAAAGACCTCTTAAAATAGTGCCCTTGAAACTTATGTCGCTTCTTTAGTTTTCCAGGGACGGACTAGTTTTCGCACATTATTCATAATATTTTTTACGCCCTGTATGGTGAAGACACAAAAATATGTTTTTGGGTAGTTTAAACCTTTTGCTAAAAAAAGGTACTCTTGTTTGACATCGATAAAATGAGCCGATTTCGAGTAAAAAATTATTTTAACAATAAGAGTTTATTTTTGTTTAATAATACAATATTTTATTTTCGATGTAATTTGTAATTTTTGATTCAGTATTGAAGTCCTCTCGTAGCAGGTCAGCAATTTGTTGCAAATGTTGTTAGGGAGATTGCTAAGTACATATCTAGGTACGAAAAAAATTATCACCTTTCAGAACTTTTCAACTTTACGTCGGTGACACATTCATTCTTTACTTCGATGTTAACTTAACTAATTTTTAAATTTCGTCTTATTATTTATACAACTCGCATGTATAGGCTGACGAAAATCCTCATGCGACTATTGTCTCGCATCACCAACATCAGTTTCAACAAATTAATGTCTGGGCAGGAATCGTTGGCAATTTCTTGATTGGACCATTCGTACTGCCGGCACGACTAAATGGACAACTTTACTTGGAATTCCTTCAGAACGATTTTCACTATTTAGTAGAACACTTACCACTTGAAACTCGCCGAACCATGTACTACATGCACGATGGGGCACCACCCCATTTCAGCGTTGCTGTGCGGGAGCACCTAAATACAGTCTATCCAAACCGTTGGATAGGTAGAGGAGGACCTATTGCCTGGCCTCCTCGATCTCCCAACTCCATTTTCACTTGTGGTGACATCTTAAAACCTTGGTGTATTCCACTCCTGTCGAAAGTAGGAAGGAACTTCTCCGGAGCATCACGTTTCACTGTGATCAAATAAGGAATAATGTTGGCCTATTGTGGCGGGTACAGCAGTCCTCAATTCGTCGGGCTCGTGAGTGTATCAGACTTCACGGAGGCCATGTTGAACCTTCTTACGAAGTTTTTAATTAAGCAGTTGATGTTCAGTTTTTATTGAATTTAATAAAAATGTGGATGATAAGGGAATTCTTCCTCATATCAACCCCACAAAAATTAGAAAAACAAAGACTTTTTTACTCGAAAACGGCTCATTTTATCGATGTCAAACAAGAGTACCTTTTTTTAGCAAAAGGTTTAAACTATCCAAAAACATAAATTTTTGTGTTTTCACCATACAGGGCGTAAAAAATATTATCAATAATGTGCAAAAACTAGTCCGTCCCTGGCAAACTAAAGAAGCGACATAAGTTTCAAGGGCACTATTTTAAGAGGTCTTTACTAGTATGCATCGTACTAAAATATTATCAAATTATACGCTTTAAAAGTTATTTACAAAAATCGATTTCCAGCTGCCCCCTTTAGGGAATCATATCTCCACAGGGGGCTTAAACGGAAAAATTTTATAGGAACTTGTCGTGTTATTTTCATCTGTTCCATACGTGTGCAAAAGATTTCCCACATTTTCCCGGACACCCTGTATATACCTATCTTCTGTACTTTTTAAGTAATTTCCGTTTTTGCATATTTCTACTTTAAATGTGTATATAAATCTTAATTGGCTGTGATCAAAGAATATAATTTTTTTAATAAGGAGCGCTCGATTTTTATATTTGTCCGAAAATATAAATTATGTTTGTGACGTCACCTTTTTGCTATTATATTTTTTTATCTGACAAAATAAACCAATACTTGCATAAAATAAAATAAAATCACTTAAAAAACATTTTCAAAAATGGTATCTTACCCTTATTAACGATTTAAACGTAAATTTTCTTTAAAAAATATCCAAAGGTCAGTGACCCTTGTTTACAGGTTTTAAAATTCTTTGTTACTGCAGTACTAATAACTACTCAATTTAACTATAAACAGTAAAAACCAAATATATATAAGCGTCCAATGACTAAAAAGCAAAAAATAACACCAAAACCGCGAAAAAGCTTTTAGTACGAGTGTAAACAAAGAATTACGGGAAAATATTACGTCACAAAATTTAGTAAACATGGGTTTAAAAAGGGGATTGAGCGCTCCTTATTAAAAAGTTTATTTCCTTGGGCTGTGATATAAAAATCATTAATATTTTCTTAAAATAATTATGTTTAAACAAACGACCATTTATTAATTACTAGTATTTTAGGCAGTTAAAAAAGTCACTAATTTAAATTAAAATTCTATATCCTACACTATAAGGACGAGTTGGTATGATACTGGTAATAGCAGGGTATAAAAGAGAATTCAACAGTAACCATCGCCCATACTTTTGAGGTGACGCATAAAGCCGAAAACATTTTGCTGGCCATGTTTATGACTACGGCACGTCTTCTACGTAAAACAATGACGCCATCATCAATTTTTGACGTGATCGGGTTCCCTCTGGTCCAAAATCGTGGGGCAAATTCATTTTGCTAACCATGCAAGTTTTTAAGTGACCACAATTTTGGACCACAGGGAACCCGATCTCGTCAAAAATTGATGATGACGTCATTGTTTTACGTAGTAGACGTGACGTAGTCATGAACATGGCCAGCAAATGTTTTCGCTTTAGCCTAGTCTAGACCTACATACATTTGCTCGCAAGGAATTTTGGAATTTAAACAAATGTTTGTAAGCACATTTTAAACAAACAAACAAAAAAACTTTTATATAGTTTTTATACAAATGTTTTCATGTTTGTGGGCAAATGTATGTAGGTCTGGACTAGGCTTAAGGGAATTTCGGAATTTAAACAAATGTTTGTTAAAAAAATAAACAACTTTTATACAGTTTTTATATAAATGTTTTCATGTTTGCGGGCAAACATATGTAGGTCTGGACTAGGCTTTAAGTTCTGTAAAAAATGTCGTTGGTCGTTTACATGTTTTTTTTTATTTATTTTGAATGACTAGTGTGCGTCTAGCCCTATGCGATCTAGAAACAGAAAAAAGGCTATCGCAAGTTTTAATAACAACCCCTGAAAAAATATTGTTTGCTTCTTACTAATACGCAAAAACATACTTTTTAAATATTGTGTGCAATTTATTTTAATATATCCAATTTTATTTAAAAGGTAAACTGCTATTTAATTACACCACTTAAATGTTTTTACTCTAAAATGTTGTAATATTAATTTCAATTTTAAGGGTGCTTAGCACTTAAAATGCTTCTTAATCCTCGTCAAGCCGACCGTCCTAAACGATTAGCTGTTTTTGGCTAAATATAATAAAAATGTTGCACAAGGCAAAATTTAGGATGAGTTATGCAGTTTACTTAGCAAAAATATTACATATTAAATATTTTTGTACGCCTTTGTTGAACAATTTTAGTAACAAAAGACTCTTTTAATACAGGGTGTCCAGTCACTCAACCGACAAACTTGATTAAACAATGGAAAATAAGAAAAAACTTTATATAAACATGTCCTAAACGTCTTAGTTTTTATACTACGGGGTAGTAAAATTTTTAGAAAATTATCCTTTTTTTATAATAACTTTTATACCGATTTATAAATTCTTTAAAAATTTGAAAGAAGTATTCAATGCATCAAAAGACATTTTTTGACATACCAGAAAAAATAAATTTTTACCAGTGTCGGAGCTTAGAATAAATATTTTTCCAAGAAATTTTTTTACGAAACTGCATTTTTACAAAATAATCTTATATCATAATCAACGGTAAAAAATAATTTAATAATAATTAGTTATGAATTTGACTATGCCGAGAAATGGTTTTTATTTATTTACGCAAAAACCGTGCATCTAATCATAAAGTAACATACCTACGGATAAGAGAAACCATGGCATGCTAAAATTTTCGTACCGCTTTTGCGGCAGGCTTGGCGGCAGGCTTGTCATTTTTCCAGTTTACACTTTAAATGCGTCGGTCGAAGCCTCGCCTCGTGTAACATTAGCGGTGGGGAGACACGTAAGCTTACTGAAATGACTAACTGGCGGTATTTCAACGAGAAACGAATAAAATTATATTGGGAGTTTTCGCATGACCTGTCCATAAATCGGCTATTCCATGATAACTATTATAATTTCCTTACTCTATGATCTAATAAAAAAGCAGGAAACTTAATTTGTTCTTAATTAGAGGGTAATTATTGTTTTTTTTAATTGCAGAACCATTTCATTTTTTTTCGAAAACCCCTTATGAACGTCACTGGTAATTTTTTCATATGTCAAAAAATGTATTTTTATGCACAGAAAACGTCTTTTAAATTTTTAAAAATATCTAAATAAGTATGAAAGTTATTATAAAAATAAACAAATTATTTTTAATTCCCCGGTTCTATAAAAAATAAGGCGTTAGAGACATATGTTTATGTGAACTTTTTTTTCCTATTTGTAGAATCACCCCATAAACTTTGTCGGTTGAGTTTCCCTCCCCATATTATAGCCCAATATTAAAATTAAACTGCTTAGTGGTGATGATAAGAATTTTTAAATATTTAAAAATTTGCAAAAGATAAGCGTATTGTGTTATTTAGTATACAGGGTGATTCACGGTCGATGGTAGGTTAGACGTTTATGGAAAACGAAACGCAGAATTTTTCTGAAAATTTGGCATCTTACATTTTCTTACCTGTTCTATCGATCTAAAATATTTTCAGTATTGCGACGTTGCCGCTTCTATCAAAAAGTCCTAGAAACTTTATTTTTTAAATGGAACACCTCCTATATTAACAAGTTTTTATATTCGCCCTTTTATTATAAAACTTTTTGTTAATATTGCCCTATACCTATCTCTATCGGTTTTTGAGATAAAAAATAATTTGTGTTAAATATGGTGCAAAACATGGCCCTAATTAAACTTAAGTAAATTAGCGCTCTCAATTCATAAAAAGTTGATGTTTTGGTGGTAGTTTAGACAGACACGATGTATTTAATTTACACCGACAAATCGACTCCATATCATATAGGGCGTGCTAAAATTACTATTATTTCCGTTATTCTTAAAAGGAGTCAAAAGACCATTTTTTCAAATGAAACCCCCTGTATATTACTCAATAAAATTAAATATGAAAAAGAACGCTTTAGGATGACATATCATGTCCCTATACTTAAATCATCAAGGTTTTTTAATAAATCCGCTTTTTGTAAAAAAAATTTTTTAAAGAATTTAATGTTAAGTAACTATGTAAATATCAAGCTTATGACTTTAAATTTTATGAAATTATTTATTTTACACGGACAGTGTAATCAAATCATTGCCAGAAGTTGCAAAAATTTAACCAAAGGTATCCTGAATTAAGACCAATGAACAAGAGGAAGTGTGTACGACTACAAAATAATTAAATTATTTTATTATTCTTCTTAAAAATACAGAAAACATTTAGTTCAAATTTTTCTTGAAACCCCATTTTTTATCACTATCCATTTTGGAAGATTATGTTAAAGACTCAAGAACAGAAGAAGTCAATAACTGTTTATAAGTTACTTATAAAGGTCACCAAAGTGTCATAAGCTTGATATTTCCATGGTTACTTAAAATTAAATTCTTTAAAAATAATTTTTCACAAAAAGCGGCTTATTAAGAAAACTTAATGATTTAGGTATAGGGACATGATATGTCATCTTAAAGCATTCTTCTTCATCTTTAATTTTTTTGAGTAATATACAGGGGTTTCATTTAAAAAAATGATCTTTTGACCCCTTTTAAGAATAACGAAAATAATAGTAATTTTAGCAGCCCTGTATGATATGGAGTCGATTTCTCGGTGTAAATTAAATACATCGTATCTGTCTGAACTACCACAAAAACATCAACTTTTCATGAATTGAAAGCACTAATTTACTTAAGTTTAATTAGGGCCATGTTTTGGACCATATTTAACACAAATTATTTTTTATCTCGAAAACCGATTGAGATAGGTATAGGGCAATATTAACAAAAAGTTTTATAATAAAAGGGCGAATATAAAAACTTGTTAATATAGGGGTGTTCCCTTTAAAAATAAAGTTTCTTGGACTTTTAATAGAAGCGGCAACGTCGCAATGCTGAAAATATTTTAGATCGATAGAACAGGTAAGAAAATGTAAGATGCCAAATTTTCAGAAAAATTCTGCGTTCCGTTTTCTATAAACGTCTAACCTACCATTGACCGTGAATCACCCTGTATATATTTGTTACAATATTAACCAGGGCTGTTAATTAACAAAAAAGCTAGAGAGTGTTTCATTAGAAAAACATGAAGTTGACACCGTAACTTTTAACTTCACCCTAAAATAAAAAATTAAATATTTTTGTAGATTGTACATAATTGTACAAGTTCTACAAAATTTGTTCTTTTGGTTTTTTACCTCTTGTAATTAAGGAAATAAAGAGAATAAAACACATCCACAAAGGACTTGTCTGGTACACAGGTGGGGCTAAAATAGGAGTGGGACAGAAGCTGGTGTTTGGAGTGAAAATCAAAGGATGGAGCTAGCTTTCACCGTTGGAGATCAGTTCTAACAGAGGGACGATCTGTGCTTGTACTAGATGGATTTTGAACCAGCAATACAAAGGAAAATACCTGTGTATATAAAAATATTTAAAATAAAACAACTTTCAGTTCCACATACTATGTATTGTGTTTCACACCACAAATTGTGTGTGTGCGAATATGTTTCAACTGCTTATAAATATAAAGGCGTATAAAAAACGAATTATTTTTAACACCCGGTACTATAAAAACTAAGGCGTTTGAGACATATGTTTATGTAAAGTTTATTTTTCCTATTTTTTCATTGTAGAATCACCCCATAAACTTTGTCGGTTGAGTTATTCCCCCCTCATATTATAGCTAAATATTAAAATTTTTAAAAAATATTTAAAAACTTGCAAAAGATAAGGGTATTGTGGTATATAGTATATATATTTGTTATAATAATAACCAGGGATGTTAATTAACAAAAAGCCAGAGAGTGTTTCATTAGAAAAACATGAAGTTGACACCGTAACTTTTAACTTCACCCCAAAAATAAAAAATTAAATATTTTTTGTAGATTGTACTAATCGTACAAGTCCTACAAAATTCGTTCTTTTGGTTTTTTGTTACCTTTTATAATTAATAAAATAAAGAGAATAAAACACATCCACAAAGGACTTGTCTGGTACACAGGTGGGGCTAAATTAGGAGTGGAACAGAAGCTGGTGTTTGGAGTGAAAATCCAAGGATGGAGCTAGTCTTCACTGTTGAAGATCAGTTCCAACAGAGTTACGATCTGTGCTTGTACCAGATGGATTTTGGACCAGCAATAGGGAGGAAAATACCTGTATATATAAAAATATTTGAAATAAAATAAAACAACTTTCAGTCATCTCCACATAGTATGTATTGTGTTTCACACCAAAATTTGTGTGTGTGTGTGCGAATTTGTTTCGACTGCTTAGACAGTCATCATCACGCCAAAAACTAAAAACATAGAAAACACCTTGCTTATGTGTTGTAATGGAGTCAAGAGGGAAGAAGAAAAAGATAAAAAGACAAAAGAAAAAGAAGACTGTAAACATTATTTACTAACCCATAAAAAATTCTTCGTTTTAATTTTCTTTGTGATACTTAAATGTTTGTATGTTTTTTAATTTTTTAGGGTAAGCTTTATTGAAGATCACTTCCATACAGTTTTTTCTTTCAAAGCGGGTTCTTTTGGCCCCCACGCGTATCCTTTTCGTCTCCTTACATGGTGGGTTTAATAGTAATTTTTACAGTCTCCTTTTCTTTTTGTCTTTTTTATCTTTTGCTCACCTCTTGACTCCATTTTCTATGTTTTCAGTTTTTGGCGCTGATGATGACGGCCTAAGCAGTCAAAACATGTTCGCACATACACAATTTGTGGTGTGAAACACAATACATAGTATGTATTTTGATATAACACTCCACTACAAGTATGGACTACTTCAATAACCTGTATACAAGGTGCCCCAACTCTATTTATACAGGAAATAACTTCGCTACTGTACAAGATACAAAAAAAACTTAAAATAAGAAATGTTTATTTCGATACACTTTTTTATTAGTTTTAGTTCCTAGTATCACTTAATAAACAAGGTGTCTTAAAAACACAATTTGTATTGTCTAGTAGGTTTTTTAAATGGAACACACCTTATATTTTAACAAATTTTGACTCTGTAATAAATTTTACATTAAAAATGTATAATTATACGTCAATTATTCCTAGTTTTTGAGATATCAACAGTATGCTGTTATACTGATTTACGATTAAAAGTGAAAAAAGAAAATACCTATTATTTTGGTTTTAATTATTTTTAAATGATTTGTTACTGTCAGATCCAGTTGTACAAAGGTTTAAACTCAGTTCCATTGAACTGAGGTCAGGCCTTGAACTTTCTGTAAAATCTAAATATTGCTGTCAGTGTTAAGAAATTAAAAGGATTTTACGGAAAGTTCAAAGGCCTGACCTCAGTTCAGTAGAAATGAGTTTGAACCTGCTTTGTACAACTGGGCATCAAAGTGACAAATAATATAATGTGCTGTAGTTAATTAACTTCCGTTGTAAAAACTACTAATTGTTAAGTCAGCTATTTAGTTTATTTTAGATAGATATTTTATTATTTAAACATACTTAGAACCAAAATATTAATTCATTTCTTTACTTTTAATCGTTTATAAGTATATCAGCATACTGCTCAGATCTCAAAAAGCAGCAATAATAGACGTATTGTGCGTTTAACATTTTTGATATAGAATTTTATACAGTCAAAATTTTTTAAAAATGTACTGGTTGTTTCATTTAAGAAAACCTACTTGACGATAAAAATTATGTTTTTGAGACACCTTGTAAAATAACTAGTACCGTCAATAAAAAAATGTATCTGAATAATTTTTTATTTAGTTATGTTTACTTTTGTATGTTGTACAGGGGCCAGGGGCAGAAGTTATTACGTTTATAAATAGAGTTGGGACACCCTGTATATGCAGTGACTCAAGAACCACCCTACAAATATTGAGTAGGGTAATAATTAAGTTCAAGCTAGTTAGAGACTTTATAGAGACTCTCAATACATTAGCAGAGTCCAATACGGTCAATTTGGTATGGGTACGGTAACACACTGGAATTAAAGGAAACCAGGCAGCAGATAAACTGGCGGTAGAGGGTAGCAATAACCTAAACCCGACAGTACTCTGCCCCCTCCCAGGTATGTCATGTGAGGTCCTTAAGCGATGGGCCAAGGATTGGACCAAAAGAAAGTTTGAGGAACTACGGCCATCAAAAACAAAGATAATGCATACTAGGGCAATGCTCAAAGGTCTCTCTCAGGACCTTACATGCAGACTATTGGGCATAAGTAGAACTCAGCTAAGAACTATTACAGGCCTAGTATCTGAATACTGGTTTACTAAAAGCACCCAACCAGATTGGGTCTGGTAGAAGATAACATCTGTAGGTGATGTGAAAATGGGGATGAAATCCCTTCTAGAGGGTCCACGAGAGGACATATTTGAAACCTACAAAATTGAATCCGAATCACTAAACCTTGCAGGACCGGACCTAGGGAAAATGCTACAGTTGGCACATAGCATCGACCTGGACAAAGTACACACACTCTGAAGTATATATTTTTATATACTGGGTTTGTAAAAAGTACCGCAACTTTTAAATACCTTTAAAACCGCTAAAGCTACATTTACCAAATTTGATATCCAAGGTGTTTTTAACATGTGGATTTAAATAGTAATATTGGCACTGTTGTCAGATTTTCCAGTTTTGTGCTACAAGTATGTATTTTAGTTTTTTAAATGAAATTATAGTATTTTAGTTTTTTAAATGAAATTTATTTTTATTGCATTAAATTAAGTTTTTAAATTTTCAAAATTCTGTCTCTATTGGTTGTTGAGATATGATACACTACACCTTCCGCAAAAAGTAATTTAGGGCCTAAATATCTTTAAGACCCCTAAAGCTATGTATATAAAATTTGGTATTTAGGGGTTTTTGGCATGCCTAATTGATCAGTGATACTAGCACTGTTGCCAAATTTTAATAGAATTGCGGTGTTGTCATATCTCCGAAACTAGTAAGGATTAAATTTTGAAAATTTGGTATCTTACTTAAGTTGACAGGCTTCTTTTATTGCAATTAAAGTAAATTGAGCATTTTATTTAAAATATTAAAAATAATACATGTAACGCAAAACTGAAAAATCTGGCAACAATGACAGTATTACTGTTTAATTTTACTCACCCAGAAACCCTAAAATATCAAAATTTGTAAATGCAGATTAAGTGGTTTTAAAGATATTTAAGCGCAACTGAACTATTTACCTAAAATGTGGCGTTGTCATATCTTAGCAGCTCGTAAAAATAGGACTTTGAAAATTTATAATCTCATTATCTTTAGCCTGCACAATTTTTTGCAATAAAAATAAATGGAACATTTTATTTAAAAAAAAGATTTGTGTGGCACAAAATAGGAAATCTGGCAACGGTGTCGATATTACTATTTAATTCTCCATGCCCAATACCTTTCACATACCTAATTTGGTTAATGTAGCTTTAGCGGTTTTAAAAATATTATTATTATATAAGAGTTGCAGTACGTTTTACCAACCCAGTATGACTGGTGCGCAGCAAATATCTTAAAATGAAAAACAGGATAATCAAACTAAATAATAAAATTATTTTTATGTGAGCCTATAACACCTATATCGGTTATTTAATAACTCAAGTAGTAACTGAGAGGAGGATTTTGTCCACCCTGTACGGGGTGGCGCCTTTTCGTTGACCTTGCAGGGTATAGCAAAAACTAAAAAGATAGATCTGAAGCGCATTCTCGATTTCGATTTTAAAAAAAATCATTGGTAAAAGTAAATCATGGCTAACTTGATTCGTTTTAGAGATACAGCGTGTTTTTAAATTTTGTCAACTTGGCCAGGCACTTGTAGCTCGCTTGATATTAGAGATAAAGAAAAAATGTAAAAGGAAAGTTTAAGGGATTTTTACCTTTTTACCTACATTTTTTAATTGATTTTCATTTTAAAGTTATAACACAACGTTGAGTTTTTTAAAAATAAACACCTTGTATATTTTATTACCATTAAAAAGGTATCCCTAAAAGCCGTAAAAATACCGCACCTAATATATTTAATTTTTAATAGTTTCGGAAATATAGCTATCGTCCGAAATTCGATAAAAAAATAGAATTTTTAAAGTAAAACACCCTGTATATTTTATTACCAATAAAAAGACATTTTAAAGACCTTTAAAAATTAACCACATTTAAAATATTTTTTTCTACAGTTTCGAAATTATGAGCGTCCAAATATTAATGCGTACCGTAAAACGGGGCTACTTTGTGCAGGTTTTGAGGTATTTTTGATTCTAGGCGTTGCATTTATAATCGAATCACATTGAAAAAATCAAGGGTAGCAATACCGGTCAAACCTATAACCTGTCAAAAAATGGGTTTTTACAATAAACCGTTTTCTAAAAAAATTAAAAAATGGGTGCCAAAGTAGCCCCGCATTTGGGGTTACATTGGCACCCAAGCAGAACAGTGAAAAAAGTAATGTAGACTCACCGTGGGGTTACTATGGCACCAATTTATTCTTTTTTTTTTGAGGGGGGAAGGGATTTTAAATAAAAGAATCAATATATTAAAGTATATAATTAGAAGCCAATTGAATGCTAATTTTATTTCTGGTAATAAATTTTTCAATGAAGTCAGGCCCTGGCCTATTGTTGGGCCATTGAGGAATGTTTTTGCCTTGTTTTGTTACAAATTTTTGCACAATTTCTCTGGTGTCACTAACTGTAACGGGAAAACCCCAATTTGCTACCTGGTTGATAGTCTCCGATATTAGCGTCTCCTCGTGTTGAGTAAGGACGGTGGGGTGACCTACACGACCATCGTGTCTCTCAAATAGCCTATTTTGAAGAGTTCCCCTCGGTATTTTCCATCTTTTTGACGCTTGTACTTGGGACATCCTCCCCTCTCTAACAGCTTGCACCGCATGAGCAATATCTCTTTCAGTATAGTTTTTATATGGCCTTGATCCAGCCAACCGCCGGTAATTTCGCACCATATTTTGCGTTACGAGACGTACCAACACGTTTGAACAACTCTCAGAGATTAAATATTAAAACTAGTCACTGCAGCTTCATAAAAGTAGAGGGCGCGCGCGCTGCCAAAGATGCCCCGTGTGCCAAAGTAGCCCCGTTTTACGGTATATCTACTATATTTTGGACCTATATGGTCATATTTCCAAAAATATAAAAGATAAATATATCAAATGCAGATTTTTTTTAAACCTCTTTAAAATATCTTTGCAACGGTAATATAATATACAGGGTGTTTGGTCAAAAAAAATCTGATGATGACCATATTTCCGAAACTATTAAGAATAAATATATAAATGTGGTATTTCTTATAGCTTTTAAGGAGACCTTCCTTTTGGTGATAAAATATACAGGGCGTTTCAATTAAAAAAACAACTTTGTGTTATAACTTTAAAATAAAAGGTACGCCACTGAATTTTACGTAAAAATCCCTAAAACTCTTCTATTTACATTTTTTCTTCTATCTCTTATATCGAGCGAGTTACAAGTGCCCGGCCAAATTGACAAAATTTTAAAAACACTCTGTATCTCCACACGAATCAAGTTAGCCATGGTTTGCTCACAAGAATAAATATATTAATATATTTATTCTTGTGGTTTGCTTTTACCATTGAATTTGTTTTAAAAATCGAAATTGAGATTGCGCAATCAGGTTTGTTCTATCTCTTTTAGGTTTCGATATACCCTGCAAGGTCAACGAAAAGGCGCCACTCTGTACAATGTTATTTATAAGTAAAGTAGCTAATTACAACTTGTTCTACATTACAGATAGGTCTCATATTGCACATAGGTATACTCGTATATTTTTCTCAAGGGAATTTTTACTTTATTACGCTTTTCTAGTTGAAAAAGAATCTCAAGAGAATCCTGTTTCTACTTTTCAAGCATTTAACGTTTGTTCTCGGACGCGAGAATTCTAGTAAATCACTACCAAGTTAGGGTACATAGAAAAGTGTAAAAGATAAATATAAGTAAACCTAACACCCTGGATTGAAATAGTTGCTAACGTATTTATTTTATAGAGTTGTTACAAAAATACTTGCTTTTTGTGAAAATAGAGGAAATATACTGTGAGCCAGGCACAAAATGTTGTCAGTTATTGCCTTTCAGTCCATAACTTGTAAAATACTTTAAAAGGTACACGAATCGTTGTGAGCGTCAGCTGCGGCTGCGGTGGCGAAATTATATAGGGTACTTCAAAAAATATCTATAATAAACTTGTGCTTTTTGTAATGAAACACCCTATATATTAATTAATCTTTAGATTATAGGAATAAAAATAAAATTTATGAGCGATACCTATACCAAAACTATAAGGTTTTTATAATATTTAAGATTTTAGAAAAATTTCAACAAAATTTTAATATATAATACCTTACTTACGCTTGACTCTGTATATTATGTTAGATTGCTGGAATAATAATTCTATCATTACCTACATTTATTTTTTTACTGGAAATTAAACAGGGTGTTCAGAAACTAATATAATATAAAATATTGGTTTCTGTTCTAAATTAAAAAAAAAAAACTAAATGTATATAATGGTACAGTCAATATTCTAGTAATCTAATAAAATATTTAAAGTCAAGCGTAAGTAGGGTAGGATATAATAAAATTTTGTTCTTTTTAGGAATCTCTCAAAAATCTTAAATATCTTTAAAACTTTACATTATTGGTATAGGTATCGCTGATAAAACTTACTTTATTTTTATTTTTACAATCCAAAAATAAACTAATACACAAGGTGTTACATTAAATAAAACACAAGTTTATTATGGATCTTTTTTGGAGCACAACAAAAACATTAATATGACAACTTATTGGAAATGGTTATATTTTTTTCACTTAAATAAAAAAATGTTGCAGCATTGCCAAAGGTTCCCTATCCATCAATAAAATTGGACCTAAAGAATACATAAAGTTAAAGAAAGCTTATGTCAAACCGTCATAAAAAAGTATTGAATTACACGTACCGTAAACTGGGGTGACTATCAGAGTTGGGCAGAATACTGAAAATCGGTATTCGAATACGAATACGAATACCAGAAAAAAGTATTCAAATACCGAATATTTGAATACTTGGAAGAAAAAAAGTATTCGAATACATGAATACCCGGAATCGGTGTTCGAATTCTGGAAACGAAAAGATTCGAATACTAATAAACAAAACCTATGACAAAATTGAAGAGCAAAAAAAAAAGGACCTTACCATCCCATTTCTTATTTAAATCATGACGGTATTCGATTACTCGGAACGCCGGTATTCGAATACTCAAAAAAATTGGTCGAATACTTCTAAAGTATTCGAATACAGAATCCCCAATACTGAGCAAAATATTATTCTGCCGAATACCGAATACCAAACACACAAATGTATTCGAATACTATTCAGATACCGACAAAATGTATTTCTGAATACTATTCACAATACTGAGTATTCGAATACGACCCAACTCTGGTGACTATGATCCACTTTTCAACTTCAAATGGTCATTGCTAATGCCAATAACGTATTTTTGCTATTGTAAATATTGCAAAATCTTAAACACTTTTTCTACCTTTGATTTCTATAGATAAAATATTTTAATTTTTTTTGCATACATTATGTTTGTGTAACTCTTAATTTTCTTACCTTAATTAATAATACGTTTTGAAAATTATTTTATTTCTAAAAAAAAAAAAAATACCATACATTTTCAATTTGGCACCTCAAAAGCTGCGCGCGCTCTTTGAGAAATGTAACGAGACACTTCGTTACTGAGTTCCGACAGTGCATGTTGTCAAAAATTTAAAACACCTTCTAATTTCGCAATAATTTTCGCTATATTTCGCAAAAATAAGACTTTCTAAAACTAAATTCATAGTGACCACAAATGATTTTTATGGTGATGATATACAGGGAAACCTGAAGCTGAAGCTGAAGCTGAAAAAAGCAGAGACATAAATCGAGGTAAGGTGCCGCCATTATTGTTCATTGAATATTGTATGGTTCGGTTTATTTCTTTTTTTAATTACTAAATAACACGCTTACAGTCCCGTGTTATCGAAGGAAATTAATTCTCTTAAATTTTCCTACAAACATAAACATTTCTGATCCTTCTTCCGGATTTTACTAGTTAAAAAATTCAAAAAAATAATAATAAATTTATTTTTCCAAAATTAATCGCCATATTTAAATTCAAATTCCTGCTGTTAGCCGTTTGAAGCAGTGGTCTACCGTGCGACTCAGTAAACTTGTGCGCCGTCATTCTATCGCGATCGATTTTCTTATTAGCCAATAAACGGAAACATGAAGTTTTGCTGAAGCGTACGCTCGTCCAGCTGATTTTGACTGGTACTACCTGAAATCATTGTTTACAATATTTATTTTCAGTTTTATTTTTAAAACATTTTATCTAACACTAAAGTGAAATCGTGGCTTTATATTTAGAATAAATTCGCACAATTTAGCAGTGTTTCTTGTTTAATTAATGGTGGGATATTAGTTAATTTAAAATAAAGTTTAAAAAAGATAGTTTTGCTATTTTTAAGTGAATATTCACAAAAACGAAATTCCATTCAGACAAAGTTGTTTACATTTCGCTGATGACAGGTAGCCAATTTTGTTTATTCTTAAAATAAAACTTATTTAAAAATTTACAATATAAACAATAACGTTTATTCAACATTAATAAAGGATTAAATAATAAATTAAAAAATATATATATATATTTATTATCACTAACTAATTATTAATTACTTCTTTTTAAATAATTTAAATTTTAAAACTATAATTTTTCTTAAATATTTTCAAAATGAGTAATATTAGAGCATTGTCGCAAAAAGAAAAGTTTTTGTAAATCGAATTACAGAAGTTTACGTAGCAGCTTCAAAAGCTAAAACTGATCCAAGTCAAAGTTGTTTATTTCAGTCAAAGTTTGAAAAATTAGATGAATTTTATGATGATTTTAAAAGCATTCACAATGGCATAATAGGACTTATCGAATCAGATGAGGACTTTTCCACTCATGATACTATTAGAAAAGACACTGACGAATTTTATTTTAAAACAAAGCAAATTTTTCATGAACTTTTTCCTAATTCTAATTATCAAAATAATTTCGTTTCAATTCAAAATAATAATTAATCGGATGTTAGGTTACCTAAGTTAACAGTACCCTGTTTTGATGGTACGTTAAAAAATTGGCCTACCTTTTATGATATGTATTTGTCACTTGTACACAATAATACTAGTTCAATATCTTATATCATTTCTAAAAAATGAGCCACTTAATTTAATCAAATCAATTCCTACCACAGAATCTAATTATGACATAGCATTTAAAACTTTAACAGATCGTTACCAAAACAAAAGAATTTTAGCTTCAACATATTGGAATGCGTTAAATAGCGCACCATTTTTAAAAACAAATGTGGCTAAAGATTTACGTAACCTTTTAGATACTTTTAAAGAAAATATTGCTGCTTTAAAAGTTTTAAATTTTCCCACAGATCAATGGTGCTTTGTTCTGTTTAATATGCTGCTTCAAAGGTTGGATTCAAGCACAAGAACAGCATTTGAGATAGAGCATAACAAAATTGAGCTTCCAACATACCAAAATCTGACTGATTTTCTTGAAAATCAATGCAGAGCATTAGAATCGGTTCAAAATATGCCATCACAAAAACGTTTCAAAAATCTGTAACAAGCATTTGTACATGCTCGTTACAAGGTCTAAATTTGCTAATAATTTTATTAATAATTTATCTTTTTGCTAAAATTACAGTTTTAAATTTAACATTTCAATTTAAAATTAACTTAATGCTAACTACGCCCCTGGAATTTTCGTCAAACTCATTGAACTCGTCCTTGATTCATCGATATTACAGCTGTCTGATTAATGGGTTGCCTATTTCAGTCAATTTGTTATAATTTTACCTTTAACCTCACCTTTAGTCACAATATTTCATTCGTTTGGGTGTTTGTTTTGATATTTCGTAAAAATGTGAGTTTTTCCAGCTAATTATGGAGTGTATTTCATAAATTTCGTTTTCCTTAGATTTCATTTTCTTAGCATTCGACATAATTTATTCAGATTGAAGTGACCTATATATTCGACCCACATAATAAATTGGAAGGGATTGTCAAAACCGGTAAATGTCATTTTTTATAATATTTGGCCAATAAAACCAAAATCTGGCCTGTTTTATGTCCTTTTGTCATCCAAATTTCTTAAAGAAGGCAACTGGCATGTGATAGCCATTTTTTGAAAGAAGTTAAATTTTAACATGTGATAACTTTTTTAAAGTTAGAGCGGCCTTGCCGGATTGGATTGTTAAAAAGTTTTTAATTTCTTGAACCTTAAATGGATTAAGGCTTAAGCATCGCCAAAGGAAAATGAAGCCGGAACAACAGGTAAATTATAATAAAATACGTTTTGGAATCCTCATTTTTTCTACTACCGCCATTTTGCAATTCCGTGACTATTTTTTTCTTTTATTTTTAGGCTTCAATTCAGATATTTAACTTCATATTCTAGATGAGATTCAAAATTATATCTTCAATTATGACATTCAAAATAAATTAATATTATTTCTAATTTAAAATTCAAATTTTAACTTTAACGATTTCACCCTCTTCAACATCAAAAATATTCTCAAAATTTTAATTCCTTGATGACCTTCTCTTCTCCATGATCGAAGTTTAATAAGATGACACTGGCTTGTTGCTGAGAATGTGGTTATAGGGGACATTGTGTGCTCACTGATCTTTTGGAGGACAGCCTCGTGGGTTTTCTATGGTTGGGAAGACTTCTACTTTGTGTGAAAGACCACATACAGGAGCCCTGAGCATTGGATTTATTCCAGGATTCACGACACTGTCACAGATAAGTCATTTTCTCCAAATATTTTAAACAGTTACCAACATTTTTATCTCCACATTGTTTTTTATGCCATAATCTTTGCAGCAATTATCTTTTTTACCTTGAGTATTACCCTTAGCAGTCTGATGAACTTTCTATGGTTGAGTAGTCTCCTGTTTTTTGTGTGAAAGACCACATATTGGCATGCGCCGTTTTGGAGCCTCAAGCATTGGATTTTTTTCCAGGGTTCATCACTGTTTTGAGTAATATTAATTAATTACCTTTCTTAGTAATAGTTTATCTTTAAAATTTAAGTATATCTACCGTTTAAATTTAAGTATCTTTACCTTATCTCTTTTTGCTTGGTAGCATTTTGGAATTTTGATCTGATCAATCAAAATTAAGTATCCTTTTATCTATTTTTAATTTTGGCAACTTAATTGTATTTTACAGATGTTTATCTGATGGCCAAAGTTAAATAGATTTTTTTTGTATTATATTTTGTAACTTATCACTCTAAATTTGTAACATATATCTAAATTTGTAACATATATCTAACTTTGTAACATATCTCTCTAAATTAAGTATCACTTATCTTCATATTAACTAGGTAATATCTGTAAAACTTATGGCATAACCTTCTAAATTTAAGTATTAAAATTTAAGACTTTTGTATAGTGTAACATTTTGCTTATCTCTTGGACTGTTGATTACAGTGTTAAGATTTTTCTGTATAATATTATTCGGCTTATCGCTTATTTTTAGTTATATCTAGGACATGGTGTTCGATATAGCTTTTATATTGTAAATTTGCATATTAAAATTAGAGTCATATTTTGTATATTTTTCGACGATTCTAATTTTCTTGATTTTCTAAAATTCAAAATTTTCTTATCTTGTTACTTTCATTTAAAATTTTTATTATTAAATCTATATTTTGCTTTGGGCTTAAAATTTAACTGATTATTTCAGGGTTACTTATTTTACAAAGCTTATCACAAAACTAGTTTATCTCACTTCAGGATTTGTGATTTTTAGATAGAGTACTGTTTAATGAGTTATCTTGAAATATTTTCTAATTAATTTTTCTAAATTTAAAATTGTTAATTATCTGACTTTTTACCTTTTGATACCTTTCTATTTTTCTGCTTAACTTTCATTTGAAACTATAAGTCATTTATTTCCTAGTTTACTTATTGTATAAGGCTTATCACAAGACTAGTTGAGCTCATTTTAGTCTTCGTGATTTTAGATAGAGTACGGCCAATAAGTAATCTCGATATATTTTTTAAACTATTTCATTAAATTTAAACTTTATTTTCTAAAGATAATTTCTCATTTTGATAATAACTTTTTATTAATTATAAATTTTGGAGGTCCTTACTTTACAAAGCTTATCACAAAAACTAGTTGTTTCTATTTCAGTTTGTGTGATTTTAGAACGGGTACGTTTAGTAAGTGATCCCAATATTTTTTTTATTATCTATCCTTGTCTAAATCAAATTTAAAATTCTTTATAAATTTTCTCTTTACCTTTATTAGTTTTTTTTGGAATTAAGCCCACAGTAAACTTAAGTAATTTGGATGACGACAGGCAACTTTTTGTTTAAAGAAATAACCTTTTTTCGATTTCAAAATATTCTTTGAAAACACTTAGGCCTGTTTTTAAATTAAGCATACTGCTCTCGTAAAGATTTCTTGTGAAACCAGATGAATATTTTCTTGTGAAATTAAATTTTTGAAATTGACTTTTAGTATTTTATTTTTAGTTAAGTCTAAATCCCTACCTTCTAAATTTTCAGGAACTTTGTATTGGTACTTGATGATTACTTTTAAAATTTGAAAATTTATCTTTACCTTTAAAACTAATAGTTTTGTAAAATTTAAAATTACCTCTTTGACTTATTTTTGACATTTAATAATTTAACTTTAAAATATAAAGTGAATTAAACATATCTTATATTTTTGGATGCTTTTGTAGCTGGAAGTAACTCTTCCTTTATTTTTCTTTCCTTTTTTGCTTTCTTTTCTTTCCTGATCCCACCTGTGGATCTGGCGCCCGAATACCACTTTTAAATACAAACAACGTAAAGAACTCACTCCCTTATTGCCGCCGCATAGAAACTGTCTGAGCAGCTTGGAGGGCACCTCAAGTAACTTTAACCTAATTTTTTTATAAAAAGAGGTTAATGCTTATAAATTGGCGCCCAACGTGGGGCCAAGTTTGATTTGATTGTCATATAATTTAACGCTTTAAGTGTTTGCTAATTTAATTATTTCTTACTTTGCTTGGGACTAATAAAATATTAAACTACCTGTTTTTAAAACAAAATTATACATACTAAATTAATATTTTTTATCTAATAAGGAAAAAATTTTGCATTCCTAATAATAAATATATATCAAAATAAAATTTCTAAAAATAATCTTAGGTAATTATGGTTAAATTATATTAATGTGTTTTATTTATTTAATTAGGTTAAATTGGAACAATTCATTTTAATCCTAAGCCGCTCTAATTTAATATGAGTACGCTACTTAATATATTGCTACTTTTGTCGAAATCATTAAAAGTATTCTCTCATCGTGTGAGGAAATGTTAACATTAAATTTATTACACTTTAATTTAGTCTAAATAGCAAAAAGACGCACACAATTTGTGTAACATGCTCTTACTGCCTACTCCATTACAATGCATAACATAAATTAAAAACATTGATTCATTATTACTTTTTTTTGTTGTTTAAAAGGAATAACTGTTTTATTTAATAAAATTACCTATAAAAAAATTAAAAGATAATTTCATAATGATCCCACAGAGCTATAAACCTATTGTTTTCAACTTATTCTTTTTAATTATGAATATTAGCTAATTGGTATTTATTTGAGTACACGCTAAATCTGATCATTTTTTCTGAAACAGAAATAAAGAAAAAAACCGTAAACACACCAAAATAAGTAAATCAAAAAACACCACACTCTTACGGAGTACTAAAAATACAATCCTGCGTAAATCAAACTTTTTTTTTAGAAGCAATATTTTTTCTCATAAATAACTTTTTCTCAAAAATGATCTTTTTATCCACTTATCCTTTCTATACGTGAACAGTCTGAATATTTTTTAAATAGTAAAAATGGTAAGATACCATTTATTAGTATAGTCGTTGGAATGACTGGGAAAACCCGGAACCGGTGCTAGGCCATTACGAGTGTCCTTTGGCACGGTTGACACTGCCAGGGCCTGTCTTAAATGTAAGAAAAGGCTTCGCTCAGATAGAGTATCCTTTTCGCATTAATGCTGAAATGACATGGGCTCAAAGAAATCTCATAAGAAAACTCCACACTGAGCTTGACGAGAGAAAGAAACAGGGTGAAACGGATTTGGTTATTCGCTACTCTCAGGGTATACCACGTATAACAAAAAGAAGAAAAAATACAAAAACGGCAGTGCTCTAACCGGCTACTTTCACAATGCCGGGGGATTATGTTCAAAATTGCATAGTTTACGAAGAAGTGTAGCAGTTAGTAATTATGACATCATAGTCCTGGTGGAAACCTGGCTCACTGATGACTATTCCGGGGATGAAGTTAACTTTCCAGGCTTCGATATTTTTAGAATGGATAGAAATAGTACAACAAGCAAAAATCACGAGGTGGTGGTGTTTTAGTGGCGATCAAAAGTGTTTTAAAGCTACAAATATACCAAATCCATCACAAACAGTGGAACAAGTTTTTTGTCATTTAAACGAGAAAATAAGAAATTTGTGCTTGGTGTAGTGTACGTGCCTCCCAACTCAGATCATGACGTCTACTTAGACCACTGCCAGAGTGTAACAGAAATAATGGAAACCTATCATGATCACCGCCTTGTTTTGTTTGGTGACTATAATCTCCCAGATTCCTCGTGGACCAATGTTGAAAACGGCGTAAGTGTTATATGTCCTGTTTCTTCGGCAGCAAACATTGTAAGCAACTCTTTAATTATTTGAATTTATTTCAATTAAGTAACATACCAAATGAAAACGGGGTATTTTTAGATCTATGCTTTTCTCATTGTAGGGACGTTAATATTCACCTTGCATTGGATGCCTTGCTGAACATCTCCAGACACCATCCCGCTTATTCTTTTGATATTCCACTTTATAATGAGCAAAATACCCTTAAATGTGAAGTGGAATATTTTGATTTTAAAAATTGTGATTTTTTATCTTTAAATAATTATCTTGCATCGATAAACTGGGAAAACCTAATGGACAAAGATAATATTAACTTTGCATTAAACCAATTCTATAATGAACTATACACAGCTATCTCACTTTTTGTACCAGTTAAGAAATTTAAAAGCTCTAATTTTCCAATCTGGTTTCCATATCGTTTACAACATTTAATAATAGAAAAGAAAATTGCTCATAAGCGCTATAAGCAAAGCAGTTCATTTGCTGATTATCAGCAGTTTTCTCAACTTAGAGATGAATGCAAGGCTCTTGAGCGGGTGTGCTATCAAAACTATGTCTCCAAAACTGAAAGGGACCTTGTTGAGAATCCTCACAATTTTTGGAGGCATGTCAGTGGCCTCAGAGGTTCTGAGGGCTATCCAGATTCTATGTTCCTGGACCGGGGGTAAGTGATGTTGGTGCTGAGATTGCTGACTTTTTTGCTGATTACTTTTCCTCGGTATACACAGACGATGGCTACGACATTCCTGAGTACTACGGTGACCTACAGAACTGTGTTGATGTTAACAGGATAACTCTGAGTTTGGAAGATGTTTTTAATGCGGTAATGTCATGTAAGACTAAAACATCGAGTGGTCCTGATGGAGTCCCGACGATTTTATTAAAGGCTTGTGTTTGTTCATTAGCCAAGCCACTACACTTCCTTTTGGTTTATCGCTAGAGTCTGGTATATTTCCAGATTTCTGGAAGAATTCTTTATTACCCCAATATTCAAGGCAGACGACAGAAGAGATATAAGGAACTACAGGGGCATCTGTATACAGTCCGCTATACCTAAGTTGTTTGATGAACTGGTAACGAGGTGTTTGACATGGAAATGTAAGGGTGTTATTATTAACGAACAGCATGGCTTTGTGCATGATCGTTCTACAGTTTCAAATCTTTTGACTTATCAAGACCACCTGTTGACTGCCTTTGAGGAAGGTTGTCAAATGGATGTTATATATACAGACTTTTCAAAGGCATTCGACAAGGTTAGTCATGCACTATTACTGGCTAAGCTGAGATATTTTGGTATTTCTAGGCATATGTTGGCATGGCTGAGCAGTTTCTTGACAGGCAGAAAACAGTACGTAAAGATAAACAATTATGTGTCTAAACAGGTTAATGTGTTATCATGGGTGCCGCAGGGCTCGCACTGTGGCCCTCTTTTATTCTTATTGTTCGTTAACGATATTAAAACCTTTCTATCTAACACCAGTTTCCTTATGTTTGCTGATGACCTTAAGATTTTCAATAAAGTATCTGATGTCTCTGACTGTGATCAAATTACAGTCGGATTTGAATACATTTACACAGTGGTCAAAGCTAAATGGACTACTCCTAAATGCAGAAAAATGCCACTGCATAACGTTCGCTAAAAGAAGAAACCCTATTCTATATGACTATACTATAAATGATCACACTCTTCAACGGGTAAACGAAATCAAGGATCTGGGAGTCGTATTTGACAGCTCTTTGTCTTTTGATGGTCATCGTATGAGTGTTCAGCAACGCGCCAGTAGGAGTTTAGGTTTTATTACTAGATTTGGTAGGGATTTTTCATGTAATGTTTTAAAAGTTTTATACTGCTCCATTGTTCGCCCCATATTGGAGTATGCATGCCCTATTTGGTCCCCTTTTTACAGAGTACACATACACGATTTAGAGCGTATTCAGAACAAATTTTTACGAACGTGCTCTTTTAAGTTGGGAATACCTCTAAATAATGGTCATTGTAATTATAACGCGGTTATGGAAACACTAAAGATATATAGCTTAGAAGATAGAAGACTTTTTTTGAAATGTGCTTTTGTTTAAGCTTATAAACGGTTTGGTTGACTGTGACTATCTGCTAAGCTAAATTACAGTTTTTGACCTGCCACAGGACGCGGTTAAATAGTTTGTTTTACCCTAAATTTCACGGAACTAATTATGGCATGCATGATCCAATAACAAGGATGCAGCGTAATTAATAGGTTAGATCTCCAAATTCATGGGTCATTGAACAGTTTTAGAATCATCTTGAGAGACCGTTGTAATTCCGTACATAGAACTTAATAAGATGTCTGGTTCTTTAAATTGTTAGTCTTATACCTTAAAACTAAAAGTCGATATTATAGTGATAAATATATTTTTATTTAATAAATTATTAATTATATCTTCACCTAAATAAGTTAGTTAGTAAGTTGTTTTTGAGAGACTGTTAAATTAGGCATATATTATAAAATGGTGTAAACCGTCGATAAATAAATAAATAAAAGAAATCATAAAAGTTATCAAATCCACGTTGACTCCAAAATTTTATTTAGACGTTTGTCGGCCCCTTTTTGCGCTAATAGTAGGACAAAGCGGTGCAGTATGATAAAAGTTTTTTTTATAAAAAAGTGGCGGTATTTTATTTATGTTTTTATGATTTCCTTTATTTAATTCTACCGACTTTAAATGAGTCACTCAGAAAAGTCTTGTTCTTGGATTATAGGCAAGTATTCTTGTGACGATGATAACGAAAAGGTAAAACATTCCCTTACCTTTTTTACAAGATATAATTTTTAAACCAAAATTTCCAATGCAATTTTTGTTTGGGTATTACTTACCTAATTAATCATACCAAACTCATTTAATTATAAAAAATCTGTTTGAATAATTAATTTTTAAATAATTTTTGATACATAACATAAGTTATTGTGATAGTAATTTGAAAAAATTAGTACTCATTACTAAAAATCTCCAAATTTTCTTCTGGTACAGTCCTGCTAGCAATAATTCAGTAATTTTGACCTACTATCTTTAATTTGGTAATATTAGGCGTTTTATTCTTCGTAATTTGTTACAATTTCCCAATAATAAATGATAATTATTTTTAGGGCAATAAGTAATTTAGATGTAACTATTCTATATTTGGCAAATTTGGGCTAATGATTTTTATTTTTGGTAAAAGATGCTGATCTAAAAAGAAATATAAAGTATTCTTATTTTGACAGCTGTTGAAGGTAAAATTAATGAGTAAAGTTTTATAGAATATTATTTTAATTAAAATGGTATTAGCAAATTATTAGATATTTTTTAATTGTGTAAGTGTATATGTAATGTTTGTATATATTTTTTTATTATTATATTTAATATTTCCTATTTAATTTTATAAAAAGTGTTATTTACAGCTGAAAGCCTAAATACTAGTGTTTAAGGCAAGGTAAGAGAAAGTTTGTTAACACGAGACTTAAAAGCTTAAAGGTTTGGGGGAGAAGGAAAGACCTCCGCTGGCACTAGGTTCTACAGTCTAAAAACTCTAGGGATAAAAGAACGAACGAAATGGGAAGTTCGGGACCTGTCCAGTTGGACCGTATAGGGATGCATACGTGCGGCACCATGAGTTACTCTGTTGGGAGCTGCAACAGGAGGGACTATACTGAATAATTTGTCGGAGCAGAAGCCGTAAAAGTATCTATAAAAGAGCGATAGATGTTTACAGCTCGAGGATAGGCAGGAGAAGGAAGTCTTTGAGTAAGTAAAGGATCATTAATAAGACGAGCAGCTCTTCTTTGAATGGCATCAAGAAAGCTGAGGTTTGTAGTGGATGTTTGGTCTATTTTTCCCCTTGTCCTATCCTTGAATACGCTGTATATCTTGTTTTTTTTGGACTTATGGCTAAATAAACTTTTTATATAAAATAAGCTTAGAAATAAGCCTAATACCTTATTTTTCTTTCAGTGAATTAGAAAACACCCTGTATCTGGCCACTAGGATAGAATGTGTGAATTTAGATGAGTGTTTTATTAAAAACATGTGATTAACTATTTTAAATGTGGCGATCTTGGACACCCCTTAAAAATACCCTGGGTAAGATGTAGTTTATTCTATTTTAAAATGCCTGCTGTTTTCATAGTTTAAAAAGCACATTGCTTAGTATTATCAACGTTTTATTTATTTTTAATTAATTAGGTAACAAATCACAAACAACAAAATAAACTAATTTATGCAGAATTTTAAAATAAATACATTTTTAACCTACTTTAAAAAAGGGGAGGTTATATGTCCGACACCTATGTTTTTTTATTATTTATATTCACCGATTACTCCGTAATTATTGTCCGATATTAACACATGCTGGTTGTTTAAACAATCAAAAGCTTTTTAGTGTACGGACACCGATTAAATATTAATAATAATATTCCGGGACGTAGCAATGTCGGGAAAAAGAATTTTAGGTTGGCTGATTTTTTGATATGTTGTTCTCCCTCCTGCTTCGGGTAGATCCTCGGCTGTCTGGCTAGCGGTAGGGGTTGCGTTGGCGCCCAGCTGTGACCTTGATAATTGGAGCTGTCACTGATGTCTAAAAATGCAGACCTTGGTCATATATTATCGTTTTAAGTTTTACTTAAATATTCCAAACGGTTCCAAAGTTAAAAGGGGGCACGACTGTACAATTAGCAACGATAAAAGTGGTTGGCAATAAAAAAAAATATGTTCGGTAAACTTATCTAAAGCCAGCCAGACAGCCCAGGGTCCATCCAGAAGAAGAAGGAAAACAACATATCAATAAATCAGCTGACCTAAAATTCTCGTTCGAAAACATTTCTACCTTCTATACTATAATAATAAACTAAAAAGAAAAAAATAAACATTAAAAAAAAGACCAATCTAAAATAAATAAGGTAACTAAAAATGATGATAAAAAAAACAAAAACATGAAGTCGGGTAATAATTTATTGTAGTAAAATAAAATAAAAAAACCTGATAATAAAAATAAATATAACAAACGGTACTAAAGTCTAAATGTTTGTTAAAGCCTAGTCCAGATCTACATACATAAAAACATTTGTATAAAAACTGTATGAAAGCTGTTTAAAAACATTTAAACAAATCAGTGATACTAAAGGAATTTCGAAATTTAAACAAATATTTCTAAACACATTTTAAACGACTTTTATACAAATGTTTTTATATTTTCGGGGAAATGTATGTAGGTCTTTAGTTGTTAACATTTAATACTTTAGCGCATATGTTATTAACCGACTTCAGGTTTTTGATTATTTTCTCACTACCTATTTTATAATTTTTAATTACTTTATTTAGTTTAAAGTCGGTTTAGTTTTTTTAATGTTTATTGTATAGAAAAGTTAGGCCTGAACTAAAAAAAAAGCTGTTAGTTATTACTTTTTTGTACATTGGCGTACCTAGCCATTGAACCTGGAGGGGGACTGGCCCGGACGCCTCTAAAACGTTATATGTACACTGTACAGGGTCCGTCACGACGAGTTAAGTCGACAAGTATATAGGAAAAGCCTAGGAATATTTTTCTGAAAATTTATATAGGGGTGTAACTGAAAGAGCTCTCTTCAACAAAAATATTTTCAACTCTCGACAACTTCCGGTTATACCGGAAGTAGACATCAACGTCGTTATTTTAAATGGAATGTCCTATTTTTTATTGAATTTTTGAATTTACGTTAAATTTTAATACAACTTTGTATAAAACATCATACACCTAGATCTAGCCATTTTGCAGCAATTTCAGTTTTTCGAAATATTTGACAAATGCAATCTTAGACAAAAATAACAATTTCTTGAAATTCAAACAAGATAGGCTAAATATTTTCTGACTTTGGATAAATAAGATCCATATCTTACCACTCACATGAAAATTATCAAAAAAGAAAATATATACAAGGTGCCCAAAATTAACACCGTATTCTGATATTTTGAAAACTCAAAAACTTCATTTTTTAAATCTCAACCTTATTTTTCTTCTTCGCTAATGGATTCTACGCTACAAAGAAAGGCACTTTATAATTAAAACTCTATATTTAAAATTAACGGTTTGCGTATAAAGTGGAAAAAACAAAATATTTCTATCTTTATTAGGACACTCAAAAATGTCAGTTGGCTTTGGTTTGAATGAATCAACAAAAAAACAAAAGCTATTTTGTGATTAACTTCATCTTTTGTATCAGCGGTTCTTATGTTGTGTTAATTTTATTAATATACGTACGTTTGACGAGCAAACTTGTTAGTTTTAGCGTGCCTAATTAACTCGATAGCTTTTGTTTTTTTGTTGATTCATTCATGCCAAAGCCAACTGACATTTTTGAGTGTCCTAATAAAGATAGAAATATTTCGTTTTTTCCACTTTATACGCAAACCGTTCATTTCAAATATAGGGTTGTAATTATAAAGTGCCCTTCTTTGTAGCGTAGAATCCATTGGTGAAGAAAAAAATAAGGTTGACATTTAAAAAATGAAGTTTTTGAGTTTTCAAAATATCAGAATACGGTGTTAATTTTTGGGCCCCTTGTATATTTTTTTTTGACAATTTTCATGTGAGTGGTAAGATATGGATCTTATTTATCCAAAGTCAAAAAATAGTTAGCTTATCTTGTTTGAATTTCAAGAAATTGTTATTTTTGTCTAAGGTTGCATCTGTCAAATATTTCGAAAAAACTGAAATTGCTGCAAAATGGCTAGATCTAGGTGTATGATGTTTTATACAAAGTTGTATTAAAATTTAACGTAGATTCCAAAAATTTAATAAAAAATAGGACATTTCATTTAAAATAACGAAGTTGATGCCTACTTCCGGTATAACCGGAAGTTGTCGAGAGTTGAAAATATTTTTGTTGAAGAGAACTCTTTCAGTTACCCTCCTATATAAATTTTCAGAAAAATATTCTTAGGCGTTTCCTATATACTTGTCGACTCAACTCGTCGTGACGGACCCTGTACACATATACAATATAGGTACATTTTTTTCTGGGGGGTGGAGAGGGCTAGCATTACCTGGGGTAGGTGTGTAGAACAAAATATTTTTGGGACATGCACGTTCGGAAGCCCTCGAGCGTTTTATAAAATTTTATGTCATATTCTGTTAAAAAAGGCAAGAATAAACTTTCTCTGACTATTGGTCGACCCTGTATATTAAAATTTTTGTAGCATTGTGGTAATACACACGTGGTATTATTTATTTTATTAATGAGTAGAAATAAATAATAACGTAGGCAAATTTCCCAAGTACTAACAAGCACATTTCTTAATAAAATAAATTATTCTATTCCACAGTACAAGAAAAATCTTTGTTAAGAATCTAACCTAAATTTAAATAATTTATTAAAATAGTTACAATAAAGTTTTCACACAAGCGGGAGTATGTGAACCGTTTAAAATTATTTGTAGTACTAATTATAATTTACACATAATATAAAATGTTTACATTTCTTTTTACATCTTTGGTAGTTTTGTAATGAATATTTTAAAAGGCTTTTAAATTTTTTTTTTCGCTTTTATAACAAAGCTATCAAAGCATATAAATTGTTATTTTATTATTGTTAAAAAAGTAATTTAAATAAAACGTTAAAAATCTCATTTTAATTTTAATTTAAACAAAATATTATTTAACTTTTCTTCAAAATAAAGATATTTAACAAATAATTATTTAAAGAAACTTAGGCTTTATATGAATTAGGAAGAGTTTTTCCGCTCTTGTAAAAATATACTAAAAATTAAGATTAGGTACTTTAACAGAAATAAATTAGTAATATATTATTTTTATATAAAAGAACTGTCTTTAAAAAACCTACAACAAAAACATATGAAACCGTTAAACATAGGTCCAAGGGCTTCCAGTTATATATACAGGGTGATGATGTGCAGGGCCAATGCTTGCCAGGTAATAAATGTGACGATTGTCGTACGTCGTATCACTATACAAATTTCTAGCCTTACAGGCCCAACGTTACTTGAAGGCTTCACTAGCTCCCCTACTATTAAAAGAAAAAACAAATAAGCATTTACCAGTTTCTATCCAACGACTATGTTTGTCACAATTTAAAGAAACAATATTTTTTAATTAAAAAAGAGCATATTTATAAATACAAAGTTAAATTTGCTTAATAGTTTATGGTTTTAGTAGGGTGGTATTAAAGGCAGACTTCAACCTATTCCCAAGAAAGGATCTAAATCTCTTTTATCTAACTATAGACAAATTTCAATTCTCTCAGTTCTTTGTAAAGTAATGAAAAAATAATTAATTCACAAATTCTTAAGTATTAAGAAAAACACAAATATTGTATGACAGGCAGTATGGATTTCGCCATAAAAGATGTACAGCAGATCTTCTTTCTTTCGTATAACACTGCTGGAATAAGTCTCTTGAGTTTCTAGGTGAGTCCCTGATCGTTGCTTTTGATATAACTAAAGCTTTTGACCAGGTCTGGCATACCGCACTTTTTAATAAAATTCCCTCCTATGGTCTTTTAACTAAACTCTGTACTTGGCTCTCTAGTTATCTATCTGATCGACGTATATTAGTTATTGTGGACGACCATTCTTCAAGGTTTCACCAAGTAAATGCTGGAGTGCCTTAGGGCTCAGTTCTGGCACCAACATTGTTTCTTCTTCACACAACTAATTCCATTCATAGTTTCGCCGACGATAGTACCCTTCACTTCAGTTTTCAGGTTCCTAAACCCATCACTAAACCTGATTTGGAAAACAAACGCAGAGCGATGCAGATATCTCTTTCGCGGGATCTTAATTTAATATTGGATTGGGGCGCCAAAAATCTCGTCCATTTTAATGCATCCACAACACAATCATGTTCCTTGTCGCAAAAAGAGTCACCAAATACTAATTCTTTACTTATAAACGGAAGTTTTACAGAGCAAGGACAACTTCAATCTTGTGGGCGTCACATTTGAAAGTAACCTTAACTGGCATAAACACATTGTGTCTATAGCCACGGCAGCTTCAAAAGCTTGAATTTCTCTTTTAAGCCAAAAAGTATTTTTCCCCTTTTAATTTACACACTTTGTATGTGTCCCAAATACGACCACCCGTGGAATATTGTTCTCATGTCTGGGGCATGGCGTCCCCCACAACCCTAAGCATTCTTGATTCCATTCAAAAAAGAGCTATTCGTCGCTTTAGTGATCCTTCACTTACACAAAGGCTTCCCTCTCTTGCACATCGTTGGGCTGTGGGGGATTTATCGCTTTTTTATAGGTACTTCCATGTCTTCTGCTCTGAATAATTATCCAGTATAGTTCCTCCACTTACGGTTCTCAACAGAGAAACTCGTGGTGCCGCGCGAATGCATTCCTATACGGTCCAACTGGATAGGCCCCGAACTTTCCACTTTGTTCGTTCTTTTATCCCTAGAGTTTCTAGAATGTGGAACCTGCTGCTCGCGGAGGTTTTTACTTTCTCCCCAAATCTTCAAGTATTTAAGTCCCGTGTCAACAAACTCCCTCTTAGCCTCACTGAAGACACCCACGGTACGTTAGTATTTAGGCTTTTAGCTTTCGTGGTTCGTCCATAAAATAAAAAAATTAAATACTCGGCATTTTAAATCATATTTAAAATACATATGGCTGGTGTTCTAATAGTATTCGAATACACACGTGTGTTTGGTATTAGGGATTTGACTAAATACTTTTTGGTCAGTATTCGGAATCCTGGATTATAAATACCATGTTTATTATTCATTTTTCGTTATTCTGATCCTGTATTCGAATCCTGGTATTGAAATTCCGGTATTCGAATACAGTTTTTAAGTATTGGAATACTTGCTTTGTATTTATATTTCGGTAATTATATCATGTATTTCCCGCCTGTTATTAAAATCCTGGTACTGGAATTTGGTTTTCTAATAACAAAAAAGCAATAATAATTAAACTGTCATATGTTTTTGAAGTAAGGGCTTTTTTGGTTCTCAAAAAATCATTAATATTGAATTCTATTATTAGGGTACTAGTTTTTTTAACCTTTTTCTGGCCATCAAAAAGTAATAATGAATAATAAATCTTAGTATTTAAATACACCGATATTTAAATAATATTTTTCTTTTGTATTCGAATCCTCAGTATTCAAATACTTTTTAGAATACGGCTTAAGATTCGTATTCGAATACAAAGTTTAAGTAATCGACCCAACTCTGACTATGATTAATGTTAACTAAAAAAAAACGAAAGTATTATCAAAAATATTTATTTTTATTTAAATAAATATGCTTTTATACATGGAATATATACATAGTGCATAATCACACAGTTCACAACTCAATACCTTAACATAGCAGTCGTCATCAGTCAGTTTCAATAAAGAATTCATAAAATACTGAATAAATAATACATTTTTATATTAATACTTAAAATAACTTATTTTTAAATAACACTATATACACAAGTAAGATAAAAAAGTCTTAGCTTTAAAATTTGTAAAAATTTCTTAAAAGTACTTATTTGGCATAAGAATCTAATAAGTCTAGCTAAGAATTATTTTTCTTACCTGTCTCTTTAATTTCAGAGGACCAAATATTTTTATAAACTTATATAAAATATAAAAGGAATTTTTTAACACTACGGTGTCGTGTTTATTTTAAAAAAAGATATACATAGTTTATTTTTGCAGTTTATAACAATAAGTAAATATAAAAACATTGGCACTGATTTATTCGTAAATGCTTGTAATATACAAGACTTAAAGAAAAAAGTATAAAATATAAGCGTTATCATAGTCGAAGGCTTAGAAGCTGACAAATACAGGTACATAGCATGTAAAAAAATTGTAAATAAAATATACAACCCTAAAATATCGCCTTTTATCAATGATATTATGTTTTCTTAAACGTTCTAAAAATATTTTTAATGTAAATTTCGTTTCATTAAATCACATTTTAATAATTAACTTTTAAAGAAATACAAACCGTATGGTATTTGTGAATGTTTGTTTCAAAATATGGCGAATGCGCCAGGCAATTCCAATTTATTGTGTTTAATTTTTTTATTCCATAGAATGTTGATTTACTATACATTTAGCAGACGATATACTAAACAAATTAAATTAAGTTTTCTTAAAGTAAGACTAGATTAACCATAAATATATGATATTTATTTTATTGTATTTTCATTATTATATTTTTTTACAATAGCCGTGATCGCACTAAAGTACTTGTCAGTTCCAAATATCATCACAAAAGCCCGAGTGTTTTCCAAGTTCCTTTAATAAATTTGAAAATAGACTACAATCAATAGGGTCCAGATGGATATCCGTTACCATTACTCCCGTTACCATTTCCATTGCTGTATCCGTTTCCATTCCCATTACCGTTGCTATATCCGTTGCCATTTCCGTTACCATTGCCATTTCCGTTACCATTACCATTTCCATAACCGTTGCCATTTCTGTATCCGTTGCCATTTCCGTTGCTGTATCCGTTTCCGTTACCATTTCCATTACCGTTTCCATTGTACACATAACCATTGCCATTTCCTATAATAAAAATAAATTATTATAGCTGGTATTTTCTTGCAAAATGATTTAATTTACCATTAGAGGGATAACCGTTGCCGTTTCCGTTTGCCTCTCCTGTAAAAGAAACACCAAACAAATTATTTTTAAATAAATCGTTGCCAATTAATACAAAGAAAAACTTAGTAAAGTAGGATTTACCTTCATAGGTAATAGTAGGTTTGTAACCTTCGTCACCAATTACTTCGTATGTTACAATTTGCTTTCTACCATCAGGAAGTAAAACATTGTATTCTCCAGTTGTGACGTCGCCATCTCTTTCTTCCCTATGACCAAATTCATTTCCAGATTCTGGATCATTTACTTCGTATTCAAATTGATATTTCGCGGGTTCCTAATGCAAATTAATATAATAAAAATAAAGTAACATGTTTCTTTTTCATCTTAAACAATGTTTTTAAGTAATACTAACAGTGCTTTCTTCTGCCCCATTTCCGTTACCATATCCGTTGCCATATCCATTGCCATTACCATTTGCGTAACCATTGCCATTACCGTTACCATTGCCATTGCCATTAGGTACTCCGTAGGTTGAAGAAGGTCGGCCATTTCCTAGAAAGAAAAATAATATTATAATGACAATATTTTCCATTTACATTACTTTTACCATTTCCATTTCCATTACCATTACCATTTGGAACACCATAAGTGGAACTGGGTCTGCCATTTCCTAAAAGCAAAATACCATTTTTATCGTAATAATTAATTGCTATTTTATTGTTTTATTCCAAATAGTGACAAAATTCAGTTTTTACCGTTTCCATTTGGAGGCAAGTATCTACCATTACCATTTCCATTACCGTTACCATTGCCATTACCGTTGCCATTTCTTCCATTGCCTAAAATAAAGTGATTTTTTTAATAGTAACAAAGATATTAGGACTTCATTTATAATTTAATACTTATCCTAATTTTAATTTAGGCTTTTAAAATTTATTATTTTTAACATTTCCATTACCATTGCCGTTGCCGTTGCCGTTGCCGTTACCATTTCTTGGGGGTCCATAAACACCATTTGGCCTTCCTACAATTTTAATAATTACTTTTAAACAAAAATACGAGGTATTTATTATTTTATTCTACGCATTTAATTGTCTTTTCCATCCTGTTAAATTTTTTATAATTACTTACCATTACCATTTCCATTACCATTGCCATTTCCATTTCCGTTACCATTGCCATTTCCGTTACCTAAATAAAAATAGATATGTTATTTTAAGCTGATTGTGTGACTGTGACTATTTTGTGGTATATAATTTGGTATTTAAAGGATTACACACAAAAATATGAAAATTATTACCATTGGGAAGTCCGTACACGGGTCTTGGAGCTCCATTTCCGTTACCATTACCGTTTCCATTACCATTGCGATAACCGTTTCCATTTCCATTGCCGCCATTTCCATTTCCGTTTCCGTTACCATTACCGTTTGGTGCACCATATACTGGAGTTATTCCGTTACCATTTCCGTTTCCATTTGTGGGTGGGAGATAGCTAGTACCAGGTCTTTGATCGCTGTTGATATCTGGGTATCCGTTGCCATTGCCTAAAAAAAAGGATAGTAAATGAAGGTACCATTTTTATTAAAATTTGAAGGTTATATTTCATACTTTAAATATAGAATACTAATTCTTACCATTTCCGTTACTTGGTGGTCCATATACAGGCGTTGGTGGTCCTCCATTATAACCGTTACCATTTCCGTTTCCATTACCATTTCCGTTTCCATTGCCATTTCCGTTGCCATTAGCATAACCATTTCCATTACCATTTCCGTTGCCATTAGCATAGCCATTTCCATTACCATTTCCATTAGCGTAGCCGTTTCCATTTCCATTTCCATTTAAAGGAGGTGATGGTTCGTAGCCTGGTGGACCATATCTTGAGCTAGGATAGCCATCTAAATAATAATAAAAATAATATAGGTTACTTACTTTATTAGTCAGTTATGCAATTGCTCGGCTTTAAGGGTTGGGTAGGTTTAAAAACTTCATTTTTTTTGTTTTTTTTGTGGTATTAGGTGGCAGAATATGTTTAACATATTTTCCTTAAATTTCAAATCAATCCGAATAAAAATTTAAGAGATAGACCCTCAGAAGTTGTAATAAGTTAATTTAAATGCAATTGCTCGGCTTTAAGGGTTGGGTAGGTTTAAAACTTCATTTTTTTTGTTTTTTTTTGTGGTATTAGGTAGCTGAATATGTTTAACATATTTTCCTAAAATTTCAAATCAATCCGAGTAAAAATTCTAAGAGATAGACCCCTCAGAAGTTTCGCCCATCAACCAGTCAGTGCAACATTTATAGCTTTAAACGCGTTTATCCCAAAACTCAATTTTTAGGCCGGGTGTTTGATTTATTGCAAAAAAAGATTTTTTAAATGCTGTATGCAATATACAGGGCATTCTATTCTATTTAAAAATGCCAGTTTCCTACTAAATTCCCGAGGATGATCATATTTCCGAAACTATTAAACATTGGTATAAATGAGGATTTTTCTAATGATCTTAAATAGATCTAGTTTTTTTGTTGGCAGCACGTTAATCAGCGAACAAAATGCTACTACTTGGCTAATTTAACTGACTTCGTATCTCCAATAATAAAGAAGTTAGCAATAGTGCCGACTTAAAAATGATCACCCTGTATAAAAAAATAGTTTTTTTGGGTTTCGTTAACCTAAAAAATATTTTTGTTCCAGATTCTAGAATTAAATATATTTTTAGAAATAACTAAGGGGACCATGTCCTGTCAGGAGGGTAAGTAGGTTTTATAAGTATATAATTATTTATTAATACATTTTTACAACAATACTTACTTCCATTACCATTACCATTACCATTTGGAGGTAAGTAGGAATTTACAGGAGGTTCTGGTCTTGCCGCTACGCTCCAAATTAAAAGAAGACAGGGAATGAGCTGAAAAACATATTAAGCTTTAAAATTTAAATGATTTTACAATGACAATTATCACAAATAATAAGCTTGTTTTTGGCACAATATATTTTTTGGTTTTTCTAGTTATAAAATAGGTCTTTAAATAATAGACAGGAAGTAATTTAATTAATAGAAAAATACAGGGTATGATTCCTTAGCTTATTTTAGAAAGAAAAGTCCATATGAACTTATGTCCAAAACGTCTAAACTTTTAAGATACAGGGTGATAAAATTTTCAAAACACCAAAAAATTTTAAAACACTTATTTTTGTAAAAACTGTTATACTGGATATAAGCCGTATTTTAATAATAATTTATTATTTTGTTACAAATATTGCTAATTAAAAATTATAAAACCTAATTTCTAAAAGAAAAGATTCTACAATGCTTACTTTTATGATCTTAAAATATGCAGTTAAGTGAATTTAATATTTTTTTCTCTTAAACTAAATCAAGATACGAAAAGAATTAGAAGACATAAAAGCAGTATATTTATTTGCCTAATTATAAAAAGAGCACAATAATTTTATACACATTTACACAGTCAGTGGCGTACCGTTTTTTGTTGGAAATATTTCTTCAGTTGCCTCTCGAGACGCCACTGGACTTATTAAACTAAATCAGGTTATATTTTTATTTGCCTAATCTTAAAAAAGCACAATAATTTTAAACACATTTACACAGTCAGTGGCGTACCATTTTTTTTAAATATTCCTTTAGTTGCCTCTCGAGATGCCACTGGACTTATTAAATTTAATTAAGTTAGTGATAAATTACCCGCTTAATGCTAATAATAAAATTACCAAATTAAAACAAAATTGAGTAAAGAATAGTTACGATAATAAAAAACATAGATTTTTTAAAATTTAAAACTGTCCTATTTTTTCCCACTCAACCTTACGTATCATGATTTTTCCTATGTTTAATCCATGATTGTGAAAATGATAAATCTGTGGTCTTAGATAACAATATAGAGAACATCTATGAAAACATTGTGGCATTCACCAATTGTTTGTAAAACTGATGGTTTTCCTTGATAAGACTGATCTAAAATGGTAAAGATGTTTATGAACATTTTACCATTTTAATTATTATTGTCCACTTATCCCTAATAGGATATATGTGTTACGAAAATATAACCTAGAGTTTTCCATAATAGGTTCAATAGTTTTAAATAAAAGAACCCCATTGTTTCCTAAACTAATTTATTCTTTTATTTATGAATAAAAGTATGACTAGATTTGGAGAGTACTTTGTTATAATTGGTAAAAGTATCATAAAAAATAAAAGATTTAATGCAACATGATGTAATATTGCAAACGATATAAAGCTAAATAATACCCTTGTATTATTTAACCAAAAGACTAACATTTAACCTAAATGTATCAAAACACTTTTAAAGATTGTATGTTGTGAGGTTAAGTATGCCAATTTTGATGTCTTAATATATTTTGCTTAAATGATAATTTTGGAATAAGGGTAGAAAACTAAGTCAAACATAAAGTTTAAAAATTTAAAATATAAAAGTTTTTATCAATTTTCTTTTGCAAAACAACCAAATTTCATAAATTATAATGAACTTTAGTTTAACAAAAACTTTGTATTTAAATACTTAGTTTCGTGGATATAAAAAAATAAGATAATTTTTGGAAAAAAACACATTGTGTCTATCATAGATTTTAAAATTAATATTAGGCAAACGACTAGGAACAATTTACCAAAAAAATATGTGTCTTTCTGTTTCCAATCTTCAAAGTTTTAAAATTAATTTTTATATAAATTTTATTTCAAAAAGATCTTATTTTTTTAATAATAATTAATGGCATGCTTAAGTTTTGTAAATAATTGTGTATTAAGTATATGAGATGTTATTTATATGTTAATATAATTGTTTATAATGACTGGTATAAGTAGAAACTATAGTAATTCTTTAAATGTAAGACAACACCCTTTTAACTGGTAAGAAAAATTATTTTGTATATTGGGTTATAATAAATTAAAATACAGTTTATGTTTGAGTATTTTTCCTTTTTCAAAGTGACCAGTGTGTAGTTACAATTTAAACAGAAAAATGACAAATGTTTCGTTTTACACGTAAACGACAAAAATATTGTTTTCTGTTACTTATCAAAACATTTTAAAATATTTTAAAATAAAACAATACATAGGAAAGATTCTTAAAATAGTACGAACGTTTAAACTTAATCTAATAATATACTAATAACTAAGAATATACAGGGTCTTTTAAAATATTTTTAATTTTTTCCTATTTTTGCACAAAAGGGTGTAGTTAATTAATATCGCTAAGAGCAACCGTTTTAAAGATATTGCAGATTACATATTTTATTCTATTTATCCAGGCCACCTGGTTGTGCTTAAAAGGTTTGTACAAAATGCTACCACAAATTCTTTGAGCCAAAATACAATAACTGGCTTTCAAAATACAGTTTGTCAAATTTTCCATGCATTTCTACTTGGACACCCTGTACCTCTTAAACAATTAACTTTTGAACTAAGGTAAATTGGGTTAAATTGTTGTATTTTGCTGTAAGAAAATTGTAATACTAATTTGTACAGATCTTTTAGAGACACCCTGTATAACAGTTTTAATTAAAATTAATTTAGGGAGCTAATAGGGCTAGTAGTTTAAAATGTATAATGTATAACGAAAATGGTCAAAAATAGCAAAAAGTGTTTTAATAAAAAAATATACAGGGTGTTTATTAAACGTGGGGTAAAATTTAAAGGTGTGATTCCTTATGTTATTTTTATAAGAAAAAGTTCCTATAAACATATGTCCGGAGTTGCTTTCTTACTGAGATACAGGGCATTAAAATGTAAGATAAAAATAGGTTTTTTAAAAATATTTTTTATATGTTTAGGCTGATTTGGATACATTTTAATAAATTTATTTAAAGTAATAAAGACGCTTATTTAGCCCTAACCAGATTGTTATTATTGGGTCCAGTGGCATCTCAGTGGGCACCGTCTTATTAAGAAAAATCCCCTTTTTTTGACTCTTTATTTTTTAATAATTAGGCAATTAATAAAACAACTATTTAATTTTGTGTATTTGTTTTGTAATCGACCCTTTTCGAGAGAAAAATATTAAAGCTACTTTAATTTCTTCCATAAAGTACCCATAGACCACATGATATAACAAGCAAAAATTAAAATAAAACAATTATATGCCTTAAAATAAATTATCAGTCGTGTATTTTATCAAAAATGGTCATTTTCCCGATTTACTAAGAGCAAAATTCATTATTTTTAAAATTTAGATTTTATTTTATGATGTTTAGGGCTACTTTTTAAAATGACTTAAAGTGGCTTAATTTTTTTCTCGAAAACTAAGCTAAATACAAAAAAAAACAAAAAATTAAAAAGTTGTAATATTAATTGCTTAATTATAAAAAATATAAAAACGCGAATAAAAAGTCAGTGACGTACCATTTTTTCTCAATAATATAAGTAGCGGTGCCCACTGAAACGCCACTGGGCCTAATTTTAACAATCTGGTTAGGGCCTAATAGGCGCCTAATTACTTTAAATATTTGTCCCAAAATTTATATTTATTATAAGGAATCACCTTAAATTTTTGGCCCATGTTGAATAAACACCCTGTATATTTTTAAATATTGTTCAAAAGTAATTTATTTATTTTTTGCTTACCTTCTGCATATTTATTTCTAAGACCTATTTGAACTAAAAAGACTACAATAAGCAGATGATTTTGAGTTTATATCATATGGTATTCCTTAACACAAAACTAAAATACTAACTGTTTCTTTAGGTATATACCTAAAGAAGAATTGTCAACTATTGAATGAATCTTCTGAAGATGCACTCGCTATTTATACATATCCTTTCGTGATTCACAATCATGTATTTGGATCAAAATACGTTTGGAATTTTTTTATGCAATATTTTTTGTCGTTTGTGGATTCTGCGGGGGAAAGAATTTGTCCCCTTTGAGAAAGAATTGTGCGGAGGGTATCTAAGATAACCTACATGGGCAAAATCAAATCTGGTTACTTTCACACGTGGTTTAGTCCGATTGTTTTAGATAAGAATTTGTTTACCTAAAATTACTTTTAACTTAATACATTTTGGTTGACCTAAAGCTCATTTAAAGATATTTTTAATTGTAAAATAATATACAGGGTTCTTAAATAAAAAAATATGTACTTTTTCTACTACCCTGTATATTACTACCAGTATCACCACTTTTTACTTATGTTACATTTAACCGATGTTCAATTATTACGGGATACTGTAGCCAAACAATTATGTATTTCTTAAAAATTTCATATGCAGGGTTTATTAATTTACATATTTTTAAGCGGGTTTAGTCCAAGTCATCGCTACTATGAATCAGACCTGGATTACCAAAAAAACTACAAAAATAAAACAGTCTATATACCCCAAAATCCTATAGCTGAGGCTGGACTGTTTTTATTTAATTTTTGTTTATGGCAAAATCGGCGCTACTAGGATTGTTAAATTATCTAAAAATAGAGATATGAGTTCCACACTATATATTTAGCTAATACTAAAAACCTCAAGAGGATAGAATAAGTATGGTAAAAAAAATGCTTACGGATTTGCAAAAAAAAGTTGTTTTTTTGTTTAAAAACAAATTCATCAATTTGTAGAAAACGACCGCTGGCTAGGCGAAAACCGGATGTTTAAACTCCCAAGAAGGCATTTTAAAAAATAAACGTTTTATTTTGGGATTTGCGAAAAAAGATTATTTTTTGTTTGATTTCTCCTCCCCACAAAAATCCAAGTATCAATAGCTAATTCTCTATTTGTATTTTTTCGTAAACATTGTTTTTATGTATTACTTTTAAGAGTTTAAAATGCCCCTTATTGTCAAAACAAAGTAGGTATTTTTGTAAAATTTGTTATTTTTTTGAAGGTATATTTTAACTAAATAAAAGTTAACTCAGTATATTGTTAAATTTAAAGCAACAATTTTATATTGATAATAATATTTTTGGTAGTGTAGAGTCTTTAATTTAAAACCCAGTTGACAAGGGTTCGTTGCCTCCGGAAGGCTTTTTAGGTAGACGCAATAAAAAAATAAAGACCACAAGGGAAAAACAATCAATGTCTAACAATAAAAAATGTTCAGGAGAGTGCTTTTTACCACTTTATTTGAAATTGTTTTGCATAGTTTGCGATATTCTTAAAGGGTTTTTTAGACATGATTTTTATTTATATTTAGTAACTATGTACTAAAATATGCATCAATACACACATCGGAAAAATAAAATTTTATTAAAAAAATGGACTTTCATTGATTTTTTCCTTGTGGTCTTCAAATGCAACAACTGCATATTTTAATGCTTGGAAAACGTTGTCGGAACAGGGGAAAAAACAAGTTAAACATCTAATAACCCGAGACTTAGGAAACGTACAGACTTGGATATAATCGGCGAAAACATTTGTTGGCCGACTGTATCTTGAATGTTGCATATTGGTCGGCCGACTTGTTGCAAACGCCATGGCAACATCGGTTGGCGTTTTCATCCAAGGAATCGGCAAGTCGCCTTTTTCCATTTAATATGGAAAACTTTGGCAGGTTTGTACGAGCTTTAAAACTAGTGTAGACGCGAAACACTTGTATCTGAAAATGTTGGCCAACTTTGTTGTTGAATTTTTTTAACAAGATACAGTCGGTCGACAATGTTGTCCTGATTGTATCCAAGTCTGTACATGGCTTTACGGGACTCTGGTACTTAGACACAAGCCTTCGTGGGATATCCCACAGATAAAAGAAAAGATAATACAAAACCAAGATTCCTAAATTAAAATTTATTACAACCTTTCAAAGAGTTAATTTTACAAAAAGAAAAAATATGTTTTAGGCAATGAAAGCAATAAAACTAAAGCCAAATTTCTGCTCATCAATATTTGGTCAAAATCTTTTTTCTGTCTGTCTAAATATACCTATAAAAATATATATTTTAAAAACGAGATTTTTGTTTTTAATTTGTCCGTACTAATATTGCAGTCTAATTTTTATTCTAACGCATTTAATAAAAATGGATCTTCTTCTTGCAGCAATCTGCAATATACGGCATGTACGGGGTTACCTTAGCCATACAAGAATGGTACGGTCAATGTCTTTGAATGTGTCGCACGGTATTTGATACTTAAATGTCAAAAAGAGCTGTAATCAACTTAGGAATCTGTTAATTGCTATACATATGTGTTAATTGCTAATTATGTATAATTTATTGCGAGCATTATAATGAAATACATTGATCTACATTTTTCTCTTTTAGGCGTGTTCCAGGCTTATAAGGTAAAAGATTAAAACCCTTTTTAACCCTACTTAATAAAATTTCCTTTTATTATGTGACATATAAATTTTACTTAGATAGTAGAGAATTATTGCACAGTGAAATAAGGCCAGGCACTAATAATACCGGCCTTATTTTGACATCTGAGCTTGCGCAGATGCATGATAGAATAGGGACTCCCTTAATAAGTATAGTGCCCGGCTTTATTAATGTCGGTTTTAGGTCGTGCCTTATTTTGGCTTTATTTTAACTTCTGAACTGTTCGTCCAACCGAACGGCTGCCGATCACAAAATCGATAAGTTTTTAGAAGTAAAAATACTTAAAACCTTGCTTTTTCAAATGTATTTTTATAATTATGTTATAAAAAAAACCCTCAACATAAAACAATAAAGAAAAACTACTAAAATTTTTTTTTTTTTAGGTTAATGGTACTGTCAACACGATTTGCAATAACTCTAAATTATGGGTATAAGCACTATTTAAATGAGGCCTGTATTAATAATTCCCGAGCTTAATAAGGCAACTTGCAATAATTCTCTAATAAGTATGGTGCCTGGCTTTATTTGTGCCGGTTTAAGGTCGTGCCTTATTTTGGTCTTATTTAAACTTTGGAACAGTTCGTGTAACCAAACGGCTGCCGATCACAAAATCAAAAAGTTTTTATAAGTAAAAATACTTCAAAACTTGATTTTTCAAATGTATTTCTGTAATTGTGGTAAAAAAACCCTAAAATGCAAAACAATAAAGAACACTACTAAAATGTTTGCCCATTTTTTTTAGGTTAATGGTTCTGTCAACATTATTTGAAATAACTCCAAATTATGGGTACAAGCACTATTTAAATAAGGCCGATATTAATAATACCCGAGCCTAATAAGTCAACTTGCAATAATTCTCTATTATTATGTACAGAAATGTCTAGTTTTGCAGATATTTTAGTTCCCTGGTATTATTAAGATAAAAACTTTAAAAAAATTATTATTTTCCTTGCCAATTTTGCGTCTCTAAAAAAAAGCATATATGTTTTAAAATTTGGCGTTTTAAAATTTTTGAACTTAAATATTTTCAATTCACAGCACAATTTCTATCTATTAATTAAAATTAGGTTCTGCATTATATTTTAATTGTCCTTGGGGTTTAAAAAGTTGTTTGTTAACATTTTATTTAAAGAAGTCCATTGACAAAATAGGATTGGTTTTAAAAAACGTAAAATAATATAAAATCTAGTCACATAGAGAAGTAACCTCTTTAAATTAATTCTAAAACTAGACAATTTTTTTGTAAACTTACCAGTTTAAAGTTCAACATTGTATTTGGTGCCATGTTATAAAAAATAATAAAAACATTGCAAATAATATTAAGTTCCATCGGTTGACTTAAAAAGAAATTAATGATAAAATCATTAGGTTACCAAAAGTGTATAAAAAATTAAGTTAGAAAACTTTTTTGATGTTTTAATAAGTACCTTTGCACTAAATATCCTGTGAAGCCTTGCAAAAAATTAATTAAACTTTTATTTAATAGTTTTTCCAAATAAAAACCGTGAACCACCTTGAGCACTTTTTAAATTTTTCACTTTTATTACTCATACTACTATGCAGGTTGTCCCAAAAAGTATAACGACAAACAACTTAAGGTTGTTAACACAACACTTTATATACTATTGCATTTTGTATTTTTTTTAAATCTAGATGCATTTTATCAGATGTGTCTATGCCTATTTTTAACAGTTTTCGGAATATTAGTATAAAGGGTATTTCATTAAGAAAGGGTAGGTTGCATATCTTAGGAAGCAATAGTCGTAGGACAATAGGAAAAAATCCTCTTTAGAAAATCGACTATAAGAAACCGCTGGAAATTATTTTTAAGTTTGTACCTATGCCGCTAGGGAACGTAACAACTATAGTCGTGTATAAAAATGTATTTTTCTTGAAAACCACCAAGCATAAGTTAGAAAAACAATATTGCCACGGTATTGCCTTTAGTATTCTAAAATATTTTGGTTACTCACTTTTTCTTGTGTGGCCTTAAATAAGAGATGTAGGGAAAGGTAACGTTTTAAAGGTTATAAGGCTCATTATTTTGGTTTGCCTTAACAGAATTTTACAAACTTAGTTTTGTTTTAAAAAGGAACCTTTGCTTATTAGGAAAACAATCAACTTTAGTCCTATTGCCTTATGTTGCTTCCACTAAATTGATTAAATTAATCTAATTAAATTTGCAACAAAAAATCTAAAAACTGCATACTAATATCTTTATTCTTCAAAAGTTATTGCAAAAACAACTTTTTTTTCTAAATTTGTTGAAAAACAATTAAATTTTCAACTTTTTGTGATCAAGCATGCCATGATAAAACAAATTTTTAAACTTTTTCGCAATTATAGTTTTAACTAATAGTTATAAACAAAAGTAGCCATAAAAATAATAATATTATTAAGAATTAATAGAAATACTAACATTAACACTACCAAGGCAACTAACAAGAACTTTTACTCCTTTATAGATATTTCAAATTACCCAAGTTTTGCCAATCCATTTTATAATGTCAATATTGTTAAAATGTCACTATTTTTAAGTATTTTAGTACTTTACCACGCCTTAAAGTAAAGTACCTAAATAAAAAAATGGCAGAATTTTTGTAAAGCTTGGTAAAAACCTTTGTTGGTCTTCTATATAGTCTTATTTCCGTTATTATTTTTGGTAACGCTCTTATTATCAAAAAAAAACAGTGATATTATTTTTTAATGGCCACTTTTATATTAAAATTTTAATTAAAATACAGTTTAAGAATATTTTTGTATTGTCACGGAACGCTTGATAACAAAAATTGGATAAATCATTTTTAAACGAATTTAGTAAAAAACGTAAGTTTTGAATGAATAAAAATATTAAGATGCAATTTTTGGATTTTTTTGTTGCAAATATAATTGGGTTTTTGTTTTTAATAAAATAACTATAGCATTCCATTCAAGATTTCAAAAAAAAAAAAAATAAAAAACACTAAACTTAATAAACAATGCCCTCTAGCGGGAACAACAAAAGACAATATGACTAGGGTTAATTTTTTTTTTTAACTCAGCAAAGGTTTCCTTTAGAACGATATCAAGTTTGTTTAACTCTGTTAGGGCAAAACCAAACCCGTAAAATTTCACCCTTTTCTATAGCCCCTATTTATTAAAAACTAGCTATGATTCCCGGCTTCGCTCGGGAGTTGATATGAGACCCAAATAACCGTTGTTCTGAATGAAGTTCAAATACTCGACAACAGATGGCGCCACTACACTTAATTTTCAAGTTGAAGGGTTGGAAGAGTCCTTATATCTTTAAAAATACGCCCTTTAGGGTAAAACGGGAACTTTCTTGTTCAAGGGGGGATAAGGGGCTATCACACTATATAGCCACTTTATCGTATCGGGACTCCTTTTCAAGTTTTTTCAAGTGAGGACACGGCTTGTAAATGGATTACCTAGGCAATAATAATAAGGACCGGCCATTATTTAAATAATGCCTATCGGCCCGTGGTCAGTGTTTGAGATAACTTAAATTTATTACTTGGACCGGGCAGCATAAATAATTTCCTACTTGCAGGGCCCTGTCACTGAAATTGTCAATACGGCAATATGAGCCAATGTTAATATACAGGGTAAGCGACATTAAACTTGCAAACTTTTTAACTAATAATAACTATTTATCTGTGCCTATCTTTTTTATTTTTAAAGGACTAATAGGTAGATATGTTTTCTCTAGGTTTGCCAATTTTGGTCAAATAGATTTAGACAGGGCTGGACTTACGGGACTTTTTCCAAAATACTTCATTTAACCTCGTTGCATAAGAAATCTGATTAAGCTAATATATTTTTCTTGCAGACAAACTATGGAAAATAATTTAGTAAAAACGAATCTGTCAAAAATTTAAGGATTTTGAAATTATAATTATGTTTTGATAAATAATGCTTTCCATAAAGCATTCATTTTTCCAATAAAAAAAAACTTTTTCGAAGTGTCCTTTGAAAATCAAAAATGTGAGGTTACCATGGCTACTGAGTTGGATGCTGACCAAACTTAACAGTAAATTAATTAAAAATAAACTTATTACCCTAATTGTAAATATTTTTTTTTGCAACGAAATTTAATACATCATTTTGGAAAAAGTCCCGTAAGTCCAGTCCTGTTTAAATCTATTTGATCAAAATTGACAAACCAAGAGAAAACATATCTACCTATTGGTCCCTCAAAAATATCAAAGATGGGTGCAACAGATAAAAAGTTATTATTAGTTAAAATGTGTAAAAGTTTAATTTGGTCCACACTGTATTTGTGCCAGACTTTATAAATGCAGTATTAATGGTAAAGGCAACAATCTGGCATTCGCAAAAATCTAAATGAATTTTTTCAGTAATCTGGAAAAAAGAAGAAGATCTGCTGGTAATTTTTATATATTTTTTTTTGTAAAACTTGAAAGATTGCTGTTATACAGTCCAGATAAAACTTCTTGAGCAGAACTACTTAATAAGGTTTGTTTATTCCTTAAACTAAAATATCGCTTATACATTTTATGGGATTTACTAATTTACCAATGATAAGACAAACATTTTTTAAATTTTATGTTTATTTTGTTTTAGAGAATATTTTTTACCTTAAAAAAAAGACTCTGAACTATATCTACGATTCTGTCACTTTCCTGTTTATATTTGGTCATAGACAAATTTGATCAGTTTTTAGCGACAAAAAAACAGTACATTAATTAATTAATACACTACATACAAAATTAAGTTTTTTTAATACAGGGTGCTCGACTATATTTTGACAATAAACTGTAAATAACTAAAATCCTTAATTTTTTTAGGGTTTTTTTTCTATATAGGTTTATTATTTGATTGTGACATTGATACAAAAAGAAAATAGCGTATTTTTTAAATATAGAACAATAATTGTATTTTAAATGAAACACCATGTATATAATTTTTAAACCTTAAAAATCAATCTTTTCTCTATAAAAAAATATTACATAAGCTGTGGTAATTAAAAAAATTGGATATATTGATTTATAAAAAATTGACCATTAAGTTATTATTAAACAATAAAAATTGCTACATATGTACAAGGTTACAGAAAAAAGTACAGCTACAAAACTATTTGTTATTTGAAAAATAATAGTTGCGGTAAGGCTAGATTACTTTTTGAAGACTTTTGTTATTTTTGTAAATAAACAAAACTTTGTTGCCATTTTTTTCTGTTATCCTTAATTTACCAATTTTTTTTGTAAAGTATTTATACTCATAAATGACATAAAGTTAATTTGTAGAGGATAATAAATCTCTTATTTTTCAAAAGAAGTATGGCTAATGTTGGATATTTTTAAAAGAGATAAATTAAATATAAAGGCGGTAGAAAAATATCAAAGTAGTCCAATATATCCAAAAATCTGCCATTTTGTTTTTGTGCTAGGGAAATGTCATAACTAAATGGCAAGGATATAATAAAAACCAATAAAAGAACTTTGGCTTTTTGTGAAAATCGCCTCTTGATAACTTTATTTGTTCCAAAGTTATTTATGAGAAAAATGAGTCAAAAGACCGTGTGTGTTTGGAATTAATTTGTAGTATTGCATTTATTTGGCTATGATTTTTTTGACGAATCTAACAATAGCAATTTATCTAGGATCGGATTAAAAATAAAGTCATAAATAGGAAATTATGACTTTATTTTTAATCCGATCACAGATAAATTGGTATTGTTAGATTCGTCAAAAATTCTTTATTTAAAAAGTGCTTGTCTAAAAGGGGCTTGTTTTTTAAAAAATTATAGTTAGACAAGAAAATGTCAATTTGCCAAATTGTTTTATTCCCTAAGTCACTAAAACTTCGAGATTATATTTTTCTTACATCGCCTAGGGTCACTAGATTAATTTGAGTCTAATCTTGGCACACTCAATGCGATATTTCAAAAAAAAATCATGTTGGAATAAAAACTTTTAAAGTGTCATAGGAGTTGTCTCGGGAATTCAAAAATAATAAAATTAATAGAATGTGTCATTTAAAGAAATTAAAATTAGGCCATTTACAGTTAAATCAGAAGTGACTGAAAGTAAATAATATGCGAAAACTCTCTTTTCCCATAAAATTTACCTGTACCGAGTCTCATTTTGATAAGTGTAATAATACTCTAAAAAGTTATAGCTTGTCTAATAAATTTATCAACACCCGGTATAGTCAAATATCTTGTATTTTGAATGTTATCGTTTTACAAAATAATCCTAAACGTAATTTATTTTCAAGTCTTAAAACATCTAAAATTATGATATTTAAAGAATTTCGTACTTCCATTGTCTTTATTTTTGATTATTTACATCAACGTTTCGGACAGTCCTATATCTGTCCGTTTTCAAGTGTAAACTCTAATCTAAAATTTTATTATAAAAAATACGAATGCTTCTCTTCTTTAATAAACATGGATTTAAGAAAACCAAATAACTATGCTATGTTTTTTGACAAGCAAGATTAACCAATTTCTTTATTATTATTAAATAATCAAATATTGTGTAAATGTAAAGACGATGCAATCAGCCGTTTCGTAAGGAATAAATACTGGAAGGATTTACACTTAACTGTCTCAAAGATAAAACTAAAGCCGTATAAATTTTACATGTGGCTCGTGACCGTTTTGTATTAAGCAATAGTGTCAATATCTTTGTTTTATTTTTTTCCCTTTTAAGATGCATTTATTAAAGCGAGGTTAAAATTAGCTAAATAAAACATTTTAGGACGTTGTAGAATATGGATATTAAAGACCTTAAAATATTTGAAATGTTATTAAACAAAAGTATATTTAAACAAAAACAAAAATATTTGTCCACTTTAATTCTGGTTCTAAAGTATAAACCTAGAAAAAAAAAGCGCGATTGACTGTTATTTACTTGTTGTGTCCTGTATAAATACATAAAAAAATTGAAACGACTTTAAAAAAATAAATAAAAGTCACTAAAAAGTTAAAAACAATCAATAAAAAAATTAAGTGCAGTAATAACATATGACATTAAAGGAAAAAAAGCTTTTGCTTATGGTTATTAAAATTTAGTAGTTTAGCGCTTATGTTATTACCCGACTTACTTTTTTTATTTATTATTTTTATGTCGGTTTAATTTTTTAAAATTGTATTTATTTTTCGCTTTTAAGTTTATTTTTTGCTTTTTAATTAATTATTATTACTATAAAATCGGTAAATATACACTTTAAAACACGAACAGTACCTCCTTTAAAGACTACATTAAAAAGCACAATGACGTGTAATTTGATTGGTTTAAAACGTTGCAGACACAGACAGTCATGCAAAATTTTACATTAGGGGGATCATGGTTAGTTCTGGTATTTTAATTATATATATTTTTTAATTTCCTAATAAAACGAATTGAAAAAAATATTTAACTAACCAGAACTAACTTGGACTCCCTCCGCTCCCAATGTTATTCAAATAAATTACAAGTCCCTGTCCTTTTTACTGTAGTCTCTCTTCGGTGAAAAAGTGAATTTTGTTAAAGGATGTATTGCAATTTGTTAACTGCCCTCGTACTATTATAATATTTGTTTAACGTTACACCAATAGGTGGCGCTAGTACAGCTTTGTTGCACAAACAACGTACGGCAGAGAAAACAATAGGTCTAGTACCTTTTTCTCTTGCAATCCTGTCTTATTTTTTTAGGACCTCTGCAAAAGTGAACTCTTTCAAATAAAAAAAAAAGAACTTTTAAAATCGGTCCACGAACGCTAGAGTAATCGGGTAACATACACATATATCTTGGTTATTATTAGAGATAGAGACTTGCGGTTTTCGCAATTTGTTGCTACCACTCAAAACAGTCTCCAAAATCAGTATGTATTCATACCATTTCATTTAAAACAAAACATTAGAAAACCATATATGAAACTAATACCTTCAAAATTTTAACTTCAGTAGTAATTTTGATTACAGTGTTATACCCGGTTTTCCACTATTTAGTTTTGAAACGAATATTTTTTTAAAAATTTTGGATACATACTGATTTTGGACACTGTTTTGAGTATATAATACATTGGGGCTGATCTAAATTAAAGAACTGGAAACTTTGATGTTGCTGTAAATTTAAAGACATTATGAACACTTTATTTTTTGTAACGAAGTCCATAGCATGGCCCACTATGCGAAAGTCAGTTTTCAAATTAAAAATATCATTTTAGGGTATATAAATATAAAATAATTATTAGTATCGTACATTTTTGAAAAGCTCTTCTTCGCTAAAATTTTCAATTTATATTTTTTTAAATTTATTATATATATATAAAAAAATATGTGGTTCATCTCTTGAAAAATATAAAATATTTTTAAAAAATCTAACTACATTATTATTGCAACTTAACGTAAAAATGTCTATTAATATCAATTTTTACTTTTGTTGTAAGTTACAAGACAACTGAGATACGAGAAGGTTCCGAAAATGGAAATGTATGTCGGAAACGAAGAGGGCATTAAAACAAATCTTAGTTTCATCTATCTCTAATAATAACCAATAACCAAGATCAGGGGCGGTCATAGGGGCGGGGGCCATGGGGGCCATGACCCCCCTCTTGGATGCGACATCTTTTCTATTTTATTGTGTTTCCTACATGTCTAATGGCAAATATGGGCATCTATTGAGGGACCTCCCCAAGGTTGGTCCGAGGCGTGAGATTGATGATGGAATTGAAGAGTGAGGACCTTTTCAAATACGTGGGAAGGAGGTTTTGTGTAATTTTATAAAAAAATGAAAGGTGAAAACAATAAGAAAAGGTTAGAGGACATTTTTTTTTGCTCTTCAAAAATTTGAACCTCCTTTAAAAAATTTTCCTTCTCACACCATGCTCCCCCTCAGAAAGTCAATATGAACGCCCCTGATTAAGAAACGCTGCAATTGCAACGAAATCCGGACACCCTGTATAGGATCACACGTTAAAAATAAAAAAGAAGCACAGCTTTCTTTGTGGCAATATTGGGCTAAATAATTTTATACGCAATTTCGGCTTGTTTAAACAAAATATTTTATTTTTTGCATCACTTTTTAGTTTATTTTATTAATTTTTTTACTACTTACTTACATCCTATAAATAAAAAGTACCCAAAGAATATACAGAATGTTGTAAGCGGGGTACTTTATTTAAATATTTGATCTAAATGATCAGAATTTACCCAATATCATCCTACAAAGACAGTTAAAGATTAAAGAGATAAGATTATCTGTGGCGTAAGCAGGTATCATTTCAAATAATAGAAATAAAATAAAATAGCTGCCAGTATTTTGATATAGAAATTAAATAAATTCAGTAAGTTTAAATATTACATTAAAATAAAAGTTTTGTAGAATTTATTTCACAATAATTCTTCAACTAAAAAGTATTTCTAAAAATAAAAGTTTTTTTTGTATATTTATGGTGGTTTGGTACTAGGTGTTTTAGTTATGGTAAAGAAGGTATTTTTTTCTTGAATAATTCTAGCTCTGAATTTTAAAAATAAAGTTACAAATACTTAATTAGGAAAGAGACCATGAAATTTATTTAAATTTTATTGACCTTGCTAGAAGAATTAGAGCACATAGTATTTTTTTTTAACTAACAATGTAGGTACTTAGGTCAAAGTATTTCCTTACGGTAAATCGTGGTTCATAAGTCGCTTATTACCCACAATTTAATAATTATATTTCGTAAAGCAGATTTAAGGTGCATCAACCTTGACATTAGACAGAGAGAATTAATTAACAATTTTTCTCGACAATATATTATTAAACTTAAAACCTTTTAATTTATTTTTTTAACACGTTTTCCCTAGTATCATATGTGACAAGTTATAAAACATTTTATTATTTGTTACCTTAAATTTTTGTGAATTATAACAGGTAAAGGTAAAAAAATTATACCAAATAAATACCCATAGAGTTATTATTTTTTATACAGTGCATTTCTTTAATCCCTCCCTTATATTTGTAAAGGTATTTACTTTATATTCTTGCACACAAAAGAGATCTTAACCTAAAACAATTTGCTTTGACTCAAGACACGTTGTGAGTTGTATATAACGAAAAGAATATATTCTTCTTATTACTATATAATATTCTTAAAAAAATATTTTAGTACAAGCATTTTTTAAGTTAAAAATATTAATGCTTTCTTTGTTGATATTTTTTTGTCGCCGCGATTATCTAGCGAAGAAGAGCACTAATTTTATTGGAGAAAATATATTCTTGTCGAGCGATCAATTTAAAATATATTTTCTTCGGCAAAAACAAATTAAAACTTTAGTTAAGAATACATTTCTTTGGCCAAGAATATATTTCTGTAGGGTTGTCTTGGTTAAAGAATATCATAATTATATACTTTCTTTAAATAAAACTACTTAGTTTTCATTTAAAACTGAAGATTGTTATAAAATTTTTATTTATCACAATTATTATTGTTAGAGTACAAAACAAAGCTTTTAATAGTATAATATTTTTATGATGTTATGTTAGACCTTCTAGACGTCTCTTAGAGCCAACCTTGCTAAGGCGTTAGGATCCTATTAATGGAAATCTCCTTGGTACAGCAGACGTTAATAAAAACAAGAGTTTTTGGTCCTCTGCGTCCAGCATTTCCAGTGTATTCTTCAGTACTTTCTTTGTGAAGATTTCAATTCTCAATGGTCCCGGCGCGATAGTAACTTTAAAGTGAATATTTTTAGCATGGTGATCCAACTACCCCATAAAACCACAATGTGTGTCCACGTATGAACTTGACTATACCTGTAAAAAATATTTTTAATATTTCAAAAAAGTTATTCTTCATAAAAAATTTTGCTTTATCCGAAATGCCAAACGCTATAACAAAATTTTTTCCAGGATTTACATGGTGGTTCATAACTGCAAAATCAAGACTTTATAAAAATAAAATTTTTGAGACTACCTAATTAAATAGCAAAAAGTACTTAAAAGTGTATAACAAAAATTTTCTATTGATTATGATTTTCAGTAAAAGTGGAGGTTAACTAACTAAAAATAATTCCAAAAATATATGTTTTACATTTTATTAAAATATATTTTTTGGAACAAAAGCTTTAAAACAATCATCTGACTTACCTACTATTTAAATCCAAATCCGGTAGTATAACGCGCCTGAGGGGCGACGCGTTCTCCATTCTATTCTCCATTTCTACAAGCAGGATCGCACTAATCTAACTTCGTTGGTTTCTTTGGAGAGCACACCTCTTTTCAGTCAAGTTAATTACCATTTATGTGGTGTTCGTTATTTTCCAGCCCTTAGACCATGGTGGTGCCGACGTTTTCCTTAAAATCCTCCTCGGCCTGCAGTCATCTTACTTTTTGGCTATCTAGTCAACCTTTCTTAATCTCCTTAGTATATTTTTTTAACTTCTTATAATCTTGCAGTGTGGAAGGAAGCGTTTCTTGTTTCCCGATTCGCCGATACGTACCTTCCTGGGCAAAGTTTTTTTGCAAAAATGAATAATGAAAATACCTTTGATATCTAATTATGGTAACCAAGAATAAAATATTTTGGTTTAATATTACAAAACCTATATTTCCTTAAGTGAAAGAAATAAATATAAATTGTTTTGACTGTAAAATAAATATATTTTTAAGATTTATTTAAAAAAGCCATTGTCTTTAACAAAAATAATATTAAATCAACAAGAATTTTATTCCAAAGTAAAATTATGTTTTAAGTAGAGAATAAAAATATTACTTTGTCTTGGCTAAAGAAATTTAAGTTTTCCTGTAAGAATAGATTTTCTTAAATATCTCTTATCATATTATTCTTAATTTTAGACAAATTGTGTCTTATTTCAAAAATATATACTTGTTTGAAAAATATATAGTAAAAATAATATTATTTATTATGAAAATAATGTTATTCCTTGGAGCAAGAATATTGCTTTCCATCAAGAAAATTTGTTTTAAGTTAAAAATAAATTTTCAAGAAAATCCATATTCTATTTGCAAGAATTTTATTTTTTGTGTGTGGGTAATAAACTTTCTATTTAATTCTTGTTTTCAAGATAGCGCTCACCCGCCATCTTGAAATGTTAATATGTTAGTTTTACTCCTGAATATAGTATTTATGCATTAATTTTATATCCTAAGATTCTACTTTTTTAAATTGAATTGCTGAAAAATAAAAAGGAAAGGGATTAAAGAAACTGTATATAAAAATATACGTGCATTCTAATTAAAATGAGCCTTTCTTTATAATTCCATTGTTTTCAAAATAATTATAAAAATCCTAAAACACCCTAATTTTCATTTTCAGGAGGACACTTTTTTGTGTCAAAATTTACTTGTTTAGGGGTATCCCCTCCCCCACCCACACAAACGTCAAAAAGTCCAAATGAAAAGGGGGTCTAAGTGATTAATGGCTTTAAGTGTTTTAAAAATCGGTAAGGTAATATTCAAGAAAATTACCCCAAATACCGGTGTCAGTAAAAGGTGGTTAATCTCCTATAACTTCTTATACAGTGTGTCTACGTAAAAGGCGTTATATGGGAACCTTTTTTTAATTAATTTTACGAAAAAAATGTTAAATACAATCATCAGATGCCAAATTGTGTCTGTCACCTACGAGGTTTGGCCAAAATTTAATTTTCGCCTAAGAGTAAAGTACCATTATAATTGGTCATATCGTAATTTGCTATATCAAAAAATGTTTAGAATTAAAAATTACTTCTAAATTGTTCTGGTTAAAATAATATATTATTTTTGCGATAAACAAATTTAAGTTTGTACGTTATTGCATTGTTCATTTTTCTTGCTTTGATAACAATAAAATTAAATGGTTTATTTAAAACTTCTCCATGACATTTATAACCATGAAATGTTGTGCACTAATGTACAAACCTAAATTTTCACCATCATTGCAGAAAAAAAGATATTTTCCATAAACCAAATTGTATATTCGGAAGTAATTTTTAATCCTTAACATCTTTTTTTTCAACAGTTTTTTAAATAAGCAAAAATACAGGTACTTTGCTCTCCAGCAAAAATTACCTTTTGGCCAAACCTCGTAGGGAACTGATACAATTTGATATCTGATGGTTGCTTTTAGGTTTTGGACCATGCAGAACTTTTTATAGATAATAACTTTTTTTTTGTATAATTAATAATTAAAAAGTTTTTTATATGACGCCAACTTACGTAGACACAATGTATATTTGTAATATTTGACTCTATGGCTTCGGCTACGATACAAGCGGTGACCGGTAAGCGGCAGAGCGACATCTCTTCAGCCGTGGTCGGTATATACTGGCTACGTTAGTTTGTGGTAACCGTTAACGTAAGTAAGTTTTTTTTTTTAATCTTTGGACAATCCACGAAGGCTGAAAGCCTAATTACTAACGTACCGTGGGTGTCTTAAGCAAGGTAAGAGGAAGTTTGTTAACACGGGACTTAAAAACTTGAAGATTTGGGGGAAGGAAAGACCTCCGCCGGCAGTAGGTTCCACAGTCTAGAAACTCTAGGGATAAAAGAGCGAACGAAATGGGAAGTTCGGGGCCTGTCCAATTGGACGGTATAGGGATGTATACGTGCGGCACTACGAGTTTCTCTGTTGGGAGCTGCAAGAGAAGGGAATATACTGAATAATTCGTCGGACCAGAAGCCGTAAAAGTATCTATAGAAGAGCGATAGATCTCCCACAGCTCGACGATGGGCAAGAGAAGGAAGTCTTTGAGTAAATAAAGGATCATTAATAAGACGAACAGCTCTTCCTTGAATGGCATCAAGAATGCTGAGGGTTGTAGGGGATGCCATTCCCCAGACATGAGAACAGTATTCCAGAGAGGGTCGAATTTGGGACACATACAAAGTGTATAAGTTGGAAGGAGAAAAATACTTTTGGCTCGGAAAAGAAATCCAAGCTTTGGATTCGCGGTGGCTATAGATACAATGTGTTTATGCCAGTTAAGGTTATTCTCAAATGTGACGCCCACAAGGTTAAATGTGTCCCCGCTTTGCAAAACCTGGCCACTCATAAGCAAAGGGTGGGCGTTTGATGATTTCTTTCCTGACAAGAAACATGCTTGTGTTTTGGATGCATTAAATTGAACGAGATTTTTGGCGCCCCAATCCAATATCAAATTGAGATGCTGTGAAAGAGATATCTGCATCGCCCTGCGTTTGCTTTCCAAGTCGGGTTGAGAGATTGGTTTGAGAACCTGAAAAGTGGAGTGAAGGGTACTATCGTCAGCATAACTATGTATGGGATTGGTTGTGGAAGAAAGAAGGTCGTTGATGTGAAGAAGAAACAAAGTTGATGCTAGTACTGAACCCCGAGGCACTCCAGCATTAATTTCGTGAAAGCTTGAAGCGTGGCCATCAACAATGACTCATATACGTCGATTAGAAAGATAAATGGAGAGCCATAGTTTAGCTGGAAGACCGTAGGAGGGAAGTTTGTTAAGAAGTACGTCATGCCAGACTTGGTCGAAAGCTTTAGATATATCAAGAGCAATGATCTGGGACTCACCTAGAAACTCAAGAGACTTGTTCCAGTTGGGCGAAACGAAGGAAAGAAGATCTGCTTTGGATCTCTTGTGACGAAATCTGCATTGCCTGTAAGTAATGTTTTAAAATCAGTTTAAATATGTTAGAAACTATTGTTAATAAAATTTATTCGGTGTGAGCGGCAACCAGCCGCTTTACTGTTCACGTATGTTGCCGCTACCTGACTAAAATATACAAATTCTTTATTGATAACATAAAGATCAGAGGCAACAATTTGAAGCTTGCCGTTTAGCCTCTCAAAGGTTACCGCTTTTATCATAGAGCCGAGGCCTAATGAGCTGCTAGAAAAGTGCGCCTAAATTTTTAGAACCATTTTGGGTTAATTTAAAAAAAATGTATTTTGGTCCCTACTACTGTATAATTTTAATTTTTTATGAATAGATGCTACAATAACACCGTTTTAATTATTATTAGTTTAAACAATGAAAAAACCACAACAATTCCAATTCTGTTTTAATCATATAGCTAACCTAAATTAATTTGTGCCCAGCTTTTTCAATACAGGGTGTTTTTTAACTACAATATGAAACTTAAAAGGATAATTTCTTATGTCTTTTTATAAAGAAAAGTTTTCACAAACATATTTACGGACTTACTCCATTTCTGTGATACACAACAGTAAAGTTTAAAAAAGTCGGTATTTTTAAATATGATAAAGAAAATAAATGTAATTAGTCACTTTTTAAATTTCTACCTAAATTAAAACAATAGGTCCAGTGGCGTCTAAGTGAGTACTACAGAAAATATTATTGGGAAAAAGTACGCCACTGACTTTTTATGATGATTTTATACATTTTACAAATTAAGTCATCAAAGGTGCAACTGTATTTTTTCGTACCTCTGTTTGTTTTCGTAACAAAAAAAATTAGGTCAGTTTAAGTCATTCTAAAAAGTAGGACTACTTAACGGCATAAAATAAAATTCAAAATAAAAAAAAACTAAAAAACACGCTTTTATATGCAACCGAACTAAAAATTAGAAAATAATTTTTCATTACAAAGAGTTTGTCTTCAGAGTAAAAAGCGTGGGGTGCTTAATATATTAAATGTTATAATTATTCTATTTGCAAATATCTATGAGGGAAAAGTTATGAAAAAATAGTAAAATGCACCCCACGCTTTTTACTCTGAAGTGACAAACTCTTTGTTATGAAAAATTATTTTCTAATTTTTAGTTCGGTTGCATATAAAAGCGTGTTTTTTAGTTTTTAAACTATTATTTATTTTCCATTTTTTTAGTTCGATATATCAATTAGTTTTTTAAAAATAAATGCTCCAGTTTATTCACTAAAAAATTCCTTTGCCATTTTGTCAAGAGTAGTATTAGGATCTGTAAAGGAATTTATTTATCCTGGCGGTCCTAATCAGGATAACGGGATACTGTTTTTAAATTATTGCATTGTCATCGGTCCTTAATACGTGTGCAAAGTTTCAAAGAAATTGAATCGCTGGAAGTTTGTAAAAATTAGGCTCAAAGATTCCGTTACATAGATAGATAGTTACAACCCAAGCTAATAAAAGCGTGTTAAAAATAGACAATTTCGACCCTAGTAAATGGGAAAAGTACCAATTTTAGATAAAATACACAACTAATTATTTATTTTAGGGTAAATAATTTTTTTATTTGTGTGATTACTCTTTAAAAGAAATTAAAGTTGCTTTATTACTGTTTCTTGAAAACGAAGGTAAATACAAAAAAATCAGAAGACCAAAAGGTAAACTGTTAATTGCTTAATAAGTACAAAATATTAAAACTTGGTAAAAAGTCAGTAGGGTACTTTTTTTTCACAATAATATTGACTGTGGTGCCCAGTGAGACGTAACTGGACCCAATAATCCTAATCTGGGCAAAGCTTTATAAGCGCCTTGTTACATTTATTAAGTGACTTAAATTTTTTACATTTATTAAGTGTCTTAAATTTGGATAAAGGGTTCCTAAGATATTTAAAAGATACCGGCTCCTTTTAAAAACTTACCGTAGCGTAGGTAAAAAACACCCTGTATGTTATGTTTAGCGTAAAAAAATGTAACAAAATAAATAATTAAACAATTTTTATGTATCGGGCACAGCATCTCTACGCGATCAAGTGGAATTTGTTTAAACCTTTTAAAGAAATAAAGCAATTGATTCTAACGGTCAATAAAGAATCTTCATTAGACCATTTTATTCTATTAATTGTTTTAATGAGTATTAGCTAACTATATTCACATACTTTTTAGCTGTGACTAAGGTCAGTCTAATGATGATCGTCAAATGAGCAAGTGTTACACAAAGATATTTTTTTAAAACCAGTCAATGCTACTATGATACTAAGGTAATTTTTAAGCCTATTAATAATAAATATGAAAAAAATATAATAATAAATATTAAACAAAAGTTAACCAACTTTAAAAATAAAATAAAACTTACCTAAACGTTAAAAAATAAATAAAAATTAAGTTGGATATTAACATATGGTCAACGATCCATTCGTGAATTGATCATTGATATGGTGTCTAATAAAGTATAAAAAGCTTATGTTTATTTAGTTGTTAATATTAAGTAGTTTGGCACCTATAATATTAACCGACTTATTTTTTTATGTTTATTTTTTTAGTGAGTTTTATGAACTTTAATAAAGTCAGTTAAATTTATTTTTTTATGTTTATTAGTATTACTACTAAATTGGTAAAAATACACTAAAAATACTACGAGTACCTCTTTTAGGTCGGTGAAAAAAAAAAATATATATATATATATATATATATATATATATATATATATATATATATATATATATATATATATATATATATAAATTATTGGGGAAATTTTTCGGGTTTGCGATCTGTGGATTAATTAAAAGAAACTCCTTTTCTTAAATACCTCTATATTTCGCCATTGCTCAATAGCTTCCTCAGGAGAAGTAAACTACAAACAATGACAAAGAAAAGGACACATTAAAAATAATATACATAATAAAGTTATAGTTAAAAAAATTTAAAAAGACATTAAAAAGAATGCATAAATACTGACTAAAAAAAAATACAAAAATAAAAACTTTACTCACAGAAATAGAGTTATTCCACAACACTTAAAACCAACAACACGCTCAACATGGTAATGTAAATTAAAATAAAATATCTTGTAATATAAATATACATTCTTGAATGATAAAAACATTAAAAAACGTAAATACTTATCCTTTTTAAAACAAAACAAAAACACATTTAACACATTATACTAACCAACTATATACAGTGTGGGACAGTTACATACAATTCAAAATGTATTTTTTAGTCAGTATTTATGCATTCTTTTTAATGTCTTTTTAATTTTTTTTAACTATAACTTTATTATGTATATTGTTTTTAATGTGTCCTTTTCTTTGTCATTGTTTGTAGTTTACTTCTCCTGAGGAAGCTATTGAGCAATGGCAAAATATAGAGGTATTTAAGAAAAAGGAGTTTCTTTTAATTAATCCACAGACCGCAAACCCGAAAAATTTCCCCAATAATTTATATCGTACGGTCGAAAATACAAACAAATTTTGTATATATATATATATATATATATATATATATATATATATATATATATATATATAATATATATATATATATATATATATATATATATATATATATATATATATATATATATATATATATATATATATAAATTTTACCCCAAGGTTTTCTATTTTAAATGCGTCTCTGGTCTATTCTTTTTAAACAACTTCACTTTTTATCATCTTAGGTTATACCTATCTAGAGGCAGCTTTGCCGCAGGAACAACGTACAGCAGAGATAAAAAAATAGGTCTAGTCCTTTCTCTCTGCGATCCAGACTTGGTTTTTAAGGGCCCACCGCGGAAGTGCACCTTTTTAAAATAAAATAGAAAGAGTTTTTAGAGTTTTTAAAATCGGTCCATAAACTCCGGAGTAATCGCGTAACATACACGAAAAACATACAGGCGAATAGAAAACCTTTTCCTTCTAAAAGTTGGTTTAAAAAAATGCTACATTTATAAAGTAAGCGATTTACTCTTTTATGTATAGGTACCTATAGGCGTAAAAGAGTAACGCACATTTTTTATAATAACTTTTTGGGAAAACCATAAACTAACATCTCGTTTTAAACAAATTTAATTTCCTGACTTTTCTTATTTGATTTATGGTTTTCGCGTAAATAAATACAAACCACGTCAATACAGGAACTAATTATAATGTGATCAATAAAAAACAATGGTATTATTTATTACTAATAACCATTTTAAATATTTTCGAAATAGGTATGTCAAAAACAAATTAATTCGTAAAAGGCATTCATTCGTATGAATAAAAAGAAGCAAATGTATTCCATGTGGAAATTACTTTTGGGAAAAAGGCCTTATTTGCGGCATTTCGGCAAAAAAACCGTTTTTTTTTTGTTAATTTTTGAACCAGTGGGGGAGCGGGCGGCATTGGAAAAGTGGGAGGAGACTTTTTTTTCGAACCTGTGGGGTGCGACATTTCCTCTTTCCACACGGTGTGACACAAAACCTAGGAACGGCACTGGTAACCTTCTTTGTAGATCATTAAATTCTTTTAAAGAATCCCTGTTGTTTCTTTCTATATATAAATTTTGTCGTTAGTTACAAAATTCCGCTAAAAAAGGTAAATATAGATGGCTCGTGTGGTAAAAATTTTCAAAGAAACGTGTTTTATAGGCAATTTAATATTCTAAAAATATATGTGCGGATGATTTATTTTACCTCAATAGTTAGGCAGCTTTGTCACAAAAATAAAAGTACAAGGAAAAAATCGAAATTAAAGAATATAGACCTTTTAGTATTAATATTAGAAGCTGAAACCTTCACGATATTTTATTTTTGTCACCTTAAATAATATTTTCGAAATATTAAAGAAACAAAAAAATAATCGCTTTTTTCGCTTAGTCCAATATTTATGTATTTTTTAAATATGACTTTATATCACGGCTATAAATGTTCCTTCATTACTATAACCTTAAGACGACATGTTCTTTAGATCCTTGTTGATAAAAACACCTTTGTTACGTCAAATATGTGTATCAAGGTTTTTCTTTAAAGTTATAAACAGGATCTTCTTAAATTATTGAAAGTTTATATTCGCCTTACTGCTATATTTTATAAAATTATAAAAAAAACTTTTTAAAATTTCATATCCAATGCTTTAATTATTACTGATATTTTCTTTAAAGTAACAAATGTTTTAAATACATTTCTACGCATAGGGAATATTGTTGCTAACATATTTGAAACAAAGGAATATTTTTTGTTAAAGTTAAGGGATATTTGGTAAAAACTTGAATAAATATTTCAAGAAAGTCAAAGCAAAGATGTATTTAATTTATACCATTAAAGACAGCAGTTAACATAAATAATCATTTTTAATAAACGACTAAAGCAATAAAATTATCTTTTATCCCTAAAAATTAAATTGTGTTTTTGTAGGATAATACACTGAAAAGAAAACCCAATAATTTTGCATTGACAACTCAACCACCATTTACAAAGTTAAAAAAACTGTTTTTTTACTATAAATGTAAACTATTTTAAGAATTACTAAAATTTTAGTTAAAAAAATGCTTTTTGTCAATGACAAAAACATAAACCATTTTATTATTACAGCGCATAAAGAGCAATATGAACCTAGGTACCATGGATGCCGGATTTTTAAATAACCGTTACTTTCGTCAACGTCGTCCAAGTACCGACACATGCAGATCTTGCATTTAACGTCAGTATCTACGTATTTAAAAGTTAAGTACAGGCCTATAAACTAGTTTGAAGCCGAGTTATAAAAAAAAACGGGTGTTAGTGTATTTAGTTGATTAAGTTAAAAAAACTAAGTTAAAGTTAAAAATAAAATTTTGTGGTGTTCACACCACTCTATGTAAAAATTCCATTGTCATATCCTGATCAACTATTGTAACGAGAACTGTCATAGTCAGCCAAATAATGCGACTGAAATATCGCCTAGTTTCGCAAACACAACCAATGTTAAGTTCTTTTTCCCAATTTACAACAAAACCAAAGTTCTTCAAACAGTTTAGAGCTAAAACTGTTTTACAAAAATCCAATACCTGTGAATAATGTGAAAATGAAATGTCTTAGCTCTGTCAGCCTTCCTCAAAAAACCAAGTATTGTGGCATTATAAATAAAATTCAAGTTGCTGAAGCTGACAACAACATTGATTTGAATAGGGATGATAATACCAAAGACAATTGTAGTTTCACTATAGACACCCAGAGCAATGCTAAATTTTTGGTCATCAGCTTGGACGCTCGCTTCGTGGAATTTATGAAGCGGGTATCCATCGCGTACACACGTAAACAGTACGTATAATTTGACAATTATAGTTTCACTATAGACACCCAGAACAATGGTAAAGTTTGGTCATAAGCTTGGACGCTCACTTCGTGGAATTTATGAAGCGAGTATCCATCGAGTACACACGTAAACATTTAAGTATAATTTACCGCCTCATAAATTCAGCCAAGCCAACGTCCAAACTGATTAGCATTGTTGCGGGAGTCTATGGTGAAACTACAATTGTCATTTGATAAATACTGACAGGTGTACATAAATGGTTATTAAACGAGTTTTTATGTATTAGTATATTTATTAGCAAAATTAACAACATGTAGTACATTTTGTTTTAAATTTTAGCAAACAACAATGTCAGTTATTGTCTTACATAAAATCTAATGCTTATATCTCAAATACATCTCTGAATGTGCAAAATACAGATATATTTACGACTATAGTATAAAACACGTATATAAAATTAGCCACATAGGTTTAATGAAGTTTTTTTTTAATATCCTATAAATATTGAAAATTTGCATTGCTGTTTTAAAACAAAAACCCTTCAATTATTTTATAAAATCATTTTTGTTTATGGATAAATTAACTTTTAAAACATATTTGCAAAATGTAAGCAACCAGGACCTACACATACGATATTTGTAATCTTTGTCACGTTTTGCAAATATAGAAATAATGACTTTATTCCAGATGTTGTTTAAAGAGCACTTTCCATTTAAGATACGCGTATGTAACAAGCAATCTTCAAGATTTTCTGATAATTTTCATTATATTTATGCACTTATTATGCCGCGTTTATGGTAGTTGCTACATTTTAAATTACTTAAAGTTCATACAGAAATATGTAAAACATGTAATAACTCTTTTACTAAACCATACGCATTGTGTTGTTGTGTTTAGCTATAAGAAATGCTCAAGGTATCTATATTTTTACCATAATTACAGTGAGACTGACAATGGCTTAAAATATAGTTAGTCTCCATGGTAAATAACTTTAAAACAAATAAAGTTAGCAAATTGCTGTTTTTGCAAGAGACCAATATTTTATTTTCTATCAGATCCTTGCCATTTAGTTGTGACATTTTGTTAATACAAAAACAAAATGGCCGATTTTTCGATAAAGGAAGACTTTGTTATTTTCAATGGAACACCATGTATATTTTTTACCGTCCTAACACTCAATTCTTTCTCCTTAAAAAAATGTATCATAAGCAACAGTTAATTTCAAAGATAATGAAGTTATTGATCTTCAAATATTGACTGCATGGCATGTAAGAGTATTATTTGACAATGAAAATTTGCTATATACAAGTTTACAGTTACACTATTACCAAAAATTTAAAAATAAGTAATCTAGCTTTACTGCAAATATTATATTGTAAATAGCGTATAGCTTTGTTGCCTAATTGTTTTTCTGTAACCTTCTATGTAGCAAACTTATATTCTCAAATAACACTTTTAAATGGCATGCAGTCAATTGTTTAGAGATTAATAATTCCGTAATTTTAAATGACCATAGCTTAGATTTTTCTTTTTTGGGGGTAAAAAATTAAATTTTAAGACGGTGAAAAAAATATACATGGGGCTTCATTTAAAATAAAAAGTACCCTATATCGAAAATCGCCCATTTTCTGTTTGTGTTAACAAAATGTTGCAACCATATGGCAAAAAGATATGATAAAATACTTTTTGTACGACCGGGTGTAAAATACAATTTTACGCTCCAATTTGAGGGCGTAAAATTGTACTATTACGCCCTAGGGTAAAAAAGTATCAAAAACGCCCGCATTTACAAGCAACGCACTTTCTGTTATGAAATGAACTGTTCGTAAAGTTCTCGCCAGTGGAGAAGATGCCACAGCGTCACCACTTCTATCTCACTTTCAATTATTCTCCTTTTTGCTGCTCGCACACTATGTAAACGACGCGTTTAGACAGCGATAGTTGTATTGCCGTCTTTATTTGTATGACGCTTGTGGCATTTTTGTAAGTGGTTTATAGTTCTAATTCGCAACATCTTATGAAAGCACCGAATGGATTTTTATGAAAAAGTCTTGACTTTTCTGGTACTAACTCTAGGCAGACATTCTCTGCAGCTTCTTTTATTTCTGAATTATTCGGCTTATAATTTCAAATTTGAAATTAACATTTTTTGACAACTTTGTTGACACCACATGTAATTATTTCGTAGGTAGGTAACATAAAGTTGTTTAATAAATTTGACTTAAACCAGCCTGATAGTAACATAGGCAAAATTATCCGATATACAACAAAAATAAATGAAAAATAACTACAGATATTGTTTGCACCTCTGGCGTAAAGCACTTTTACACCCACAGCTGATTGTTGAACAACTTTCAGCCACGGGCGTAAAAGTGATGTTTTACGCCCTTGGTACCAAAATAGCTATTAAAAAATCTTTATATGATCTAAAGATATTCTCGATCAAAATGGGTTAAATTATATTCGGTCACCACTAACATACAGGTTAGTTTAGAACAATTTTATTTTCAAGGTGCTTATATTTATTTATTTATTTTTTTAAGATAATTTATAGGTGTCTTGATTCTGGTGTTCGTTGATTAAAATAATAAGCAAGGTTTTTCTTAGTCATGTTTGCAAAAAGGTTCTGTGCAGGGCATCGTAAATCCTGAATGACCACTGGGATTTCGAAAATCATTAAGGGTTCAAAGTCAGTTAAAATTAGAGACAAAGAAACGTAATGATAGAGGTTATTTACAAATAGCAATGCCTAATATTTTAAGGGATGTCAAGTCTTTGATAAATATTCTTCAACTTTCTTTTTAATATGGCACAAGCCTGTATATGATACAGCTTGTTGGGTGAAATTCAATGTTTGTATTACAATCAAATATTTCATGCATTTCTTTAATGTTCTCCTCCTTCACTTTATTTTTAACAAATCAACTAAAAATGTAAACTTTGTGGTATGAAATTAATGCATAAATACTATCTTTCTGAGTGAAATTGACAGATGAATAAATATATCAACAAGGATACTGAACAGGGCGCCATCTTAAAAAAGTTAAAAGGTGGCCTTGTGGCACATCGTTTTAAAGCTCCTGCTAAGTACTTTATACCTCTAGAATATAAAGTCAATATCACTTAACTTAAAAATGGCGGTACTTTAAAAATTGCACAAATGCCTGTTTTGAATGATCATATTTCTAAAACTAAGAAAGTTAAATGTACCTAATGTGGTATTTTTTTACCGCTTTTTAATATTCTTTCTATTGGTGATATTTGTGATAATATACAGGGATGGACCAAAATGCATGATTGTTTAATGTACCACTATTTTGTAGTAGGTAAAGGTGTTGATTTTTATTTTAAGGTTATAAAGTAGTCGCCAGGAGCTTTAAAATGATGTACCGCAGGACATCCTTTTTCATTTATTTTTCTCAAAAGGCGCCCAAACGCAATCTTAAAATTTCTATTATTTATAATTTCACCTTAAAAATATAGTACTTATGTAATAATTGCATATCTTAGGTTTAAATTTTTTGATTTTATTCGTTTAAAAAATAAAAATGGGGAAATTAAAGAAATGCACTGTATGTCAAAAATAACGTTTTTCAGGGGTGACTTACGGTTTTCGAAATCCTAACGGTCCTCTAGAATTTGGGAAACCAGGTACAGGTGACTAAATTGTTACAAAAGTTTTTAGGGACTTAAAGAACTTCTAGATAAAGGACTTATGGTAATACGGTTGGTATTTTGGGGTAATTCCTTTAATAAATAAAAAGTAAAACAACACTTTTAATTTATAACATTTATTTTTACACTTTAACATGACACATAAATATTTGGTTTAAGCGCGTTATGACTAGACACTTTTACAACAAAAAAAATATTCTTTAATACCCTAGTAAGTATAAAGTAATATAAATACTATAACAGAATAAATAAATAATTATCAGACTTTTTTCCCTATAAATAAAAATCTAGATTAAATTAATATGTCTATATGTTGCTCTATACAACAGACTTATTACTTTCCAATAACTTGTCTTATCCAAGGAATATATTCTGATATTCTGGTGTATATTCCCGGCAAATATGGGCGAGCACAGCCAATTCCAGTGGACACGACACCAACTACCATCATTTTATCTTCTGAGTCGGTTTCTACCATCAATGGACCACCGCTGTCAGCCTAAAAGTAATTTAAAAATAAATATTTTTTTCAGATGTAATGTATAGAGGGTGTTTCTTAAACACATGGTAATATTTAGGGGGGTGACTCTTAAACTTATTTTAAGAAAAAACTTTATATGGATATATGCCCTAAACGTCTTAACTTCTGAAAAACAGGGTGTTAACATTTTCAAGAAACCAAAACTTTCGATTACACTTATTTCATTAAACACTGTTTTACTGAACATAGCACCTTATTTAAATAAGTATTTATTATTTTTGTTACATAATTGCTAATAAAAAATTATAAAACCCAATTTTTAAAAGAAAAAGATTCTGCAATGCCTCTTTTATGGTTAAAAATATGCAATTAAGTTAACTTTATTGTTTTCTTTCTTAAACTATCCAAGATTCGGAAAAAATAAGAGACATAAAAGCAGTATTTTAATTTAAATAATCTAAAGAAAGTACAAAAACTTTACACACATTTACACAGTCAGTAGCGTACCGTTTTTTTGTTAGAAATATTTCTTCAGTTGCCTCTCGAGACGCCACTGAACCTGTTAAATGTAACTAAGTTAGTGGATAAATTACTCCCTTTATGCCATTAATACTAATGCCAAATTAAAACAAAATTGGTTTAAGGAAAGTTAGGATATTAAAAAAAAATGTGTTTTATAGTAAGATAGAAAAAGGGAGCTCTGATACAGGATAAACAAAGATTTTTTGACTATTAATATTTACATTCTATTTTTATTTAGCAGGTAATTGGTAAGTGATACGATAAGTCCAATGTTAATAAAATCATTTGGTACAAGGCAAGTTAATAGTTTTTCAGCTAAAAGGTACCTACTTTTTAAAATGCTTTCAATTTCTTAGATAAAAATAATGACAGCTTTGCATTTTATGTCACTTTATATAACACAAAACTTCATTATGCCCTCCTTTACTAGCATAATAATCAAAATGCCTAAAGAGAGTCATCATTAATATTTTATTTTTTGCAAAAACAAGAGTTAGCGTAGAACCTAAATTTATTGGTTAATCAAAAGATGAATAATGTTTTAATCTTACCCAACAAGCATCTATTCCACCCTGCTCATGACCTGCACAAATTTGAGATTCTTGAATTTTAGTCTTTTTGCCTTGAGATTTATACCAAGCTCTACATTTTTCGATTTCAACGACATTTACTTTTGCCTTTTGTAGAACTGTTGCTCTTCCACCTAAAAAAGCAATTTTTGTAACAAGTGCATAAGGTTATACCTTTTTTACGAATGGGAAGATTGACAGCACGAGCCGTGAGGCAAGTTCAACAATCCTAGGGGTAAAAAAACTCTAAAATAAATTCTATTAGGAACTAAAACAAATTATTGACGCTAGTATAATTAGGATATTTTTACCTTTTCCCCTCTCCTCATTGGTCCAGCCCCAGCCAGCTACCGTTGCTACAATATTGTCAAAAGTTGAGTAAGATCTTTCAGTAGTTTCAGCAGGAAGGCATGCAGGAGTTACACTAAAAAATATTATTGTGTATGTCTGTATTTAAGTTTAAAGAAAATATATTTTTAATTTATAAATATATACAGGGTGTCCAAGAATATGTGGGCAATCTCTCGAATTAATATAGAACACGTAAAAATGTTGTGACAGGTTTTTATAATTTTTTTCCCAAAGCCCCTTTTACCGAGATATGTGCCCTTAAAGGACGCCGCTGGTTTTTCTTATATAACTTTTATAAAACTTGGTATATTATTTTTTTAATATGGTAAATACATGTAAAGACTCTTTAAAATGGTATACTTGTAAAACATTTGCCTTCCTTAGTTTGCCAGGGGCGGACTAAGCCTTACAAAATAGTGTAATTTTTACACCCTGTAAAATAAAGATATGAAATAAGTATTTTTGAGTAGCTTAAATCCTTGGCTTAAAAGAGGTACCGCTGTTAGATGTCGATAAATTAAAGCGTTTTTAACAAAAACAAGTTTTTCTTTAGTAGAGACATCTAAAACCAATAGGTTATTCTGTTGAAAATGGTACTAAAAAAAAACATAAAAAAGTCTTTTTATTTTCACGAAACCAAGAAATAATGTTAAACAAAATAATATTTGGCTTTTCTCTAGAATAAAATTAAAATGTTTATTTAACATTTTAAGAAAATACAAAATCTATTTACCACATTTTTGAGACGCAACTATTGGCCCAGTTCCCGTTTGGCGTCTTGTTAGGATTTTATGTTATTGGATTAAAATAATTTTAACCGAGTGCTAATGAACCTGTGTTTATAGATTGAAACCTTTGTATTGTAGTAACTTAATAGTAAATATTTCATTATTTTATTACTTAAAGTAATCATAACTTTTATTATATTGTGTAAGAGCAGAATAGTTCTTCATAATGTATAAAATTTTATTTTTTTAATGTTAAATAAACTTTTTAATTTTATACTGGAGAAAAGACAAATATTATTTTGTTAAATTTAATCTCCCAGAAAACAAATAAAGCATAAAATAAAAAAATATTGTCTGCAGCATTGTGTTCCCATAATCTTTGATAATTAAAGCTAGGAAATGCATAAAATAGGAGGGCGCCTTAGTCGAACCAATAAACAAAATTATTAAATACAACCCTATTTAATCAAATTGTTGGTTTTCTGGATAATGCTTCACCTTATCAATATCAGACAAAATTACCTTGTTAATAGCTAAGGGTTTCAGCTATTAAAAAATGTTATTTTAATTCTTTTAATATACAGGGTGTAACATTAATTAGTATCTACTATTGTGTAAGGGTTAGTCAGCCCCTGGCGGAAAGCAAACGTTTTACAAGGATACCATTTTAATAAGGCCTAACGGTTATTTATCATATTTAAAAATTATTTTATTATACCAATTGATATAAAAGTTATTCAAGAAAAACCGATTTTCAGTGGCGTCCTTTAAGGGCACATATCTCTGTGAAGAGGGACTTTGGAAAAATATTTTATATGAACTTGTCACATTGTTTTTATGTGTTCTATATAAATTGCCCACATATTCTTGGACACCTTGTATAGATAGTAATTAAAGTGTTGCAAATTTTGGTAGGTTTATTTAATTTCAGCACGTAGGTTTTAATGACAAAAAAATAATTTTTATATCATTTGAAATTCTTGTTGCTTAAAAATATAATATCTTTATACTGACCTTGTTGACCAACTTATTTCTTTTTCTAACTCTAAAATGGCAATATCATTCTTTACTTTATTGCAAGAATATTCCGGATGAACCGCTACGGCCTTAATAGAAACTTCATAGGCATCCGTATTTTCTTTTGTGAGATCATGCTGAGATACTGTCACTTTTAATGCTCCAGCCTTCAAAAAATCATTTCCACTGCCTCTAACAAGAAACAAAAGAACATAAATGTAGGTTTATTATGATTAATTTTATTTTAACTATTTCATACTTTTAAAATAAAATTACTTTTGTATATCTACAAATTACACTTTTATTATGGGAAAAGCATATTGCATTATTTTAAAATATGTTGTGTTAGGCTTATCGTAATTAAATTATACTGCTAATGTAAAATAATTTATTTAAATTATAGTTACATGCCTATAAGTTATTTATAGTTATTGATTATAGCATTATACATATTTTAACTTTTTGTATATATGTATTATCTTTATATAAAATAATAGCGTTTAATTTAAAGTGGTCAAAACCTCTAAAGCGCTTATTTTGTTTTTCAAATTTGCAGAATAAACAGAAATTCAAAGGAAAGAATACGTTTAGGCTATGAAAAACGTATAAAGAAAAAAATTCGTTGGTTAAAAGGTGAGCATTAAAAAAATTTACGTTGCTATCTATCTAGGAAGGAATCATATACGGGTAATGTTAATTTTACCGTGTCTAAAATCAACTAGTTTTCAAGTTTAATGTCAATGGTATGTTCAATAAATTGCTAATACAGTTATTTTATACTAAGTCCTTTAATTATATTTATTTCACCCTTTTAATTAACCAGAAAATCCAGTTTGTAAAGAAAATTAAAAAACAAAGAAACGGGCGACAATTAAAAATTATAAACATTTTTAAATGAATCAAACGTACAAAAAGTGGTGATGATGGTTTTGAATTTTTCTACACTGTCAAAGCACCACATACAGAGAAAATGTTTTTGGCAAGACAAGAAATTCAAACTTTTATAAAGTCGATGTGGCTATACAGTTTGTCCCAGGATAGTTGTTACAATAGGACAAAAGGACCAAGAAGGTTTTTAATTTTAACACAGCCTGTTGGAAAAACTGGTTACATGATTCAAAACTAACAAATGCAAAATTTTAGTCCAATTGCTAATATACAGGGCGAGTTATAACCAAAAATATGAAAAGTGACCAGTACTAAAGTACTTTTATTTAAAAAAAAAACGGAATTGTATAAGCAAATGTTTTAAAAAATTAATAACATATAAAAATTTAAAATAATAGGTTTTTGTATTTCTTTTTAATACGCATTAACACATTTTGAAATACTGGGCTTGTGATAGCAAATAAAATAATAATTAAAAAAGGTAATCATTCCTCCTACATTTAGGTTTTACTATTAAATCAAAAATATTAAAATAACATTTTTTAAAATTAATTTTAATTTTATTTTTGATATTCAATTAAATTAACTGTAACATTTACCTTATATAATTTTGTAATATTTAAAAAAAAGTATTTTACCAGTGGGCATTTTTTAATATAACTGGCCTTGTAAAAGTCCCACTGGAATATAATTTAGTATTTCTTAGTTTTAAATCATACGATCGAGTTTTTTAAAGTACCATTTAAAACTCAATAATTTGTGGTTCTGGTTAGTTCTGGTTGCCCTTTTGCAAGATCTAACCTGGGACACCCTGGATATGCTCTGATTTCAGTTAAAGTCAACCTTAAGTAACGCCGACATATTTTTTTCCATTTCTACTTACGTGCATAGACAATGTCCCGCAGTCAAAACGTATTTTTATTAATAAGTGTTCCTCCACAAAAGTGATTGCCTCTTCTTGTTATGGAAACTATCCATGGAAACTCAGCTTTATTTGCTTCATTGCCGCCTACTATTCTCGCCTTTCTTTGGTTAGGTCTCTGGCCACAACTTATATCAGCAACTACAGAAAACAATGTAATACTACTAATTATTTAAATAAATTAGTAAAAGTTCAAGATGCACTGGCATAGAGAACATTTTGAAATTGTCATATTTAAAAACAGGGTCAAGGGACTCAAACCAAATTCATACCAGATGCTAGTGGCCTTAGGAGAAACACTTTGGTGTAAAAAAATAATTTTGAAATTTGCGAAAAAAGTTGATTTTTGGATAAACCCCCTCCCCTATCGACAAACTCTAAATTTTAATATCTATATTTTTTTAAAAACTATAGCCGGAAATATTTTCACTCCCCAATTTTTTATGCAATATTTTTAGATGCCTCTGGTTATCAGAAAAAGATGGAAGGTATAAGGTTCCTTATAAGGCAACTGGTATCTGGTATAAATTTGGTGTCGGTTCTATGTTCCAGATTTTAGATACATATAGTAATTTAAAAATATTATCTACGCCAGTGGCAAGATGTGGGTGTTGAAATGATGTTATAGGTATAACTTACTGCTTTAAAAAACTAATTTTCCTAGTATTGTAAACAAAATGCCACAAAAAAATTCTTTATAAAATAAATTTACCTATAATAATAGACCTGAGACGGCAACTAAAACCCCGGCACCCATAGTACCTAGTACTACTTAAGCTTTATTCTAGCTTTAATTATCAAAAAGATTAAAATAGATACATAAAAAGTTATACAAATTTTGCGCACCTAATTCCGTGTTAAATTAAAAAATCTTTTTTAAAAATAGAAAATATGTTTAAATGAATTTTAATAAAGAATATTTGAGATTTTTCAAGATATCTCAAAATTAAGAAAAAGCTTAAACAACATTACAAAAATATTATAAGATACTTCTTTATTTTCTTAGCTTTTTTATGTCATGAATTTTAGAAATACATTGTACATTACTAATAAATTTAAGCTGATATTTGTTTAAAAAAGTAAAATTGGCTTTTAAATTAAATTTTTACAGGGTATTGGTATAGGTACAGGTATATATAGATAAAAAAATTTAAGGGCATATTCTACATTAGACAATATAAAGAAAAGTTTATATAAACATGGGTCCGCAAATTTTTTGTTTGCAAGAGACAGGGTGTTAAACTTATCAAAAACCTGAAATATTTTAAAAACACTTATTTTAGTAAAAGCTGTTAGACTGCATTTAAACCTTATTTAAATAAGGAATTATTGTTGGAGTTACGTAATTGCTAATAAAAAATTATAGATCCTAATTTTTAATAAAAAATTCTTGCAATGCTTCTTTTATAGTCTAAAAATAAGCAATTAAGTGAATTGTATTTTCATTTGGTTAATCTAAAGAAAGCACAACAATTCTACATTCGCTGTACCACTTTTTTTGTTATAATATTTTTTTGGTTGCCCCTTGAGTCGCTACTGGACTAAACATTTTTATGTAAAAAAACATTAACAACTTTAAAATTTTCATTAAAAAAATATATATACATACTTACAATTATTTAATGCTTGTACTTCAAAAATCACAACTTGCATCACAGCAACTAGAAAGATATTCATATTTAATATTTGCGTGTTAATTTATTTCTAGATGTAATAATTTTTTTTATATTTTAATGATATTTCTTTTGAATGTACTCCTTTTTTCCGGTTTTACTGAATAGGCCCAGTTAGTCTATCAGAAAACCAGAGAGGAGTACGAATGACAAATCTCCAAAAAAAATCGATTATATATTAAAGAAATTGCTACAAGAGAAAAGTAGGGACACCCTTCATAAGGTGTAAATTTACCTCCAAGGGTGTAATATTTAAATTAGTAAACGACGAATCGCATTTAAATTCAATATTATTTATTTATAGTGGTACTGAATATTAGTTAGGGGGCCTATGACATTTTCACTAAGTAACCTTTTAAAATGATGGTTGTATTGCTGTAGGTCAGGATAAAAGCAACCGTAACAGTTATAAAAATAGACTTGCCTTTATTATATAAGCTTTAGTAGGTATTTAATTTGTGACAACCATATAATGCATTAATAAGTGCAGAAAAAAATACTAGAGATACCCAATTACCAGTATTTTAACATAGGTACTATGACGAGACAAATAAAAAAAAAAAGCTGGGTGAATACTTTTTGGCAAAAAAAATAATATGCTTACATGGCAAGGTGCCTAGAAAACACTATCTGCTTTTTTATGGATGGAGGACAACGTAGCACCTGGTTTACAAGCCCTTTGATATTCTTTTTACCACTGCTTTGTTTTTGAAAATTATCCTAGCTATTTTAAACTTACAAACTGGGGCCAATTGCGTGCTATCTTGTTTCGTTTAAAAGTTAAGAAAGGGGTAACTTTTAAAAAATCTCTGTATTAACGATGAGTTATAAAGCGAAAGTAAAAAGATACTTAAGGAGCACTGCATAATACTACATTTTAAATTTGTATATATTTTTTCTTAAATAAGGTATTTTTAAATCGTCCTTAATATTTTTGTTTGTATGGAATATTTTACTTTGTCTTTACTTACCTTTTTATACTTTTTTTTAATTGTTTTTTTTTTTAATTTAAGTAACTCTATATTATAACTTTTTGTTTTGTAGATCAATATCTATATTTTTAGACTCCTGCTTCATAATACTATTATTTTTTTATTTTTTACAAAATCTGTTTTCGACAGCGGTCACGGACCATTGCAGTTCATAATCGAGCCCTAAATGTGGATACAGGATATTTGAATATTATTAATATACACAGCCTCCAAAGAGGACATGACAAAATAAAATAACTTTTTATTGGTAATTTTTGACCAATTTTAATTTATAAATAATATTTTTGTACAAACAAATTAAATTCTAATGGTGCACAGTACAAAGCGTTACTTGTATGTAGTAAATGGTGTTTATGTATTCTTTTAATGTAAATCCAAGTATTAAAAAATAGACGTTAACTTTTGGTAAATAGGAGAAATAAAAATATAAATTATACTCTTATAAAATAAAAGTTTTATTTTTGTATAACAACCAAATTAAACTTTTGGATTAAAAATGACAAAAAGGATGTCATGGTTGTTTAGACAGCAGTATTCAGCAAAAGTGGTATTCTTTTGAAAAATTATATTAATTTCATTTCCCTCAGTTCCTCCACTTGCATCATTTGATTACGTGACAGATGCCATTTAAGATATTAATTAACATTTGGAATATAGTTAGCCATATAAATTTCAAAAGAATGTTATCAGTTTAACTTCCTTATGTTTGTTGACTGATCATGTCTCGAAAAATAACACAATTATCTCATTAAAACCCCAAATGTACTTTTTAGTATCTATAACTTTTTACCTTTTCAATGGTGCTTTTTAAAATTTATTGAAAAATATTTAAATTTTAAAAAGAAACAAAACTATTTCATTACATGACCTACTAAAAATATCGTGGGCACCCTGACTATATATTTCACTGTAACCTTGTCTCTTTGCCAAGGTTTTTATTGTTTAAACCCGGAAAAATGGATCTGAATTAATGTGTGCTTAACAAGGCTTTTGCACTTTAAACTTCGACTTTATCTATAGTGTAATAACTAATTTTTTGGTTTTTGTTGATTGAATGGAATTTTTTTTATCCTAAATAAGGAAATTGTGAATAAGGTCGCATTTTAAAGGTTTTTAATAATGTGCCTGCAATTACCAAAAACAAAAATAAATATTTCCTTCTTTTTAGTTTATGGGTCTACAAAACACCCATTGCCATGATACCTACACATAAAAAGAAATGTCTTAATTCAAATCAATTTGCTTTGCCTTACAATACGTTTTGAGTTATGTATAATGAAAATAATATATTCTTCTTATTAAATAATGATATTCTTGAAAGTATCTTTTAGTACAAGCATAAAAATCGATTTAGTAAAGTAAAAATAATGTTTTTAACTTAAGAATAATAATGCTTTTTTTAAATATTATTATATCGACGAGATTATTCAAAGTCAAATTTATTTTAGGTAGAAACTAGCAATATTACTTTGTCTTGGCTAAAGATATTTTCGTTTTCCTTCAAGAAAATTTGTTTTAAGTTAAGAATATATTTAACCATTATTATTATAACAAAACACCCATTTAAATTTGTTAGACTAGATATAAACCTTATTTAATTAACTTTTTTTATATCTTTGGACAATCCACGAAGGTTGAAAGCCTAAATACTAACGTACCCTGGCTCTCTTAAGCATGGTAAGAGGTAGTTTGTTAACACGGGTGTTATATTTTTAAAAAGTTTTTACACGATCAATGAAAACAAAGAAGAGAAAAAGGTGGGAAGTTTAATGCTTTTTAGATAGATTGTAAGGATCGTAACGACATCCTGAGATTGGTACATATGTCGCAGGCAAATGGTTATTTCAGACAAATGGCTTCTGCCTAGGCAAATGCGTTTTGTCTGGGCAAATGGTGTATTTTCATTTTCAAATGCTATTTGCCTAGTCAATTGGTATTTGATTCAATTTGCCTAAGCAATTTTTAGACAAAGGGAAACAGAAATATTTGCATAACTAGACGGTCATGCAAAACTGTCACATTGAAATTAAATAAAAAATATTTTTGTGAAGTTATTTGCAAAAGCCATTTGCTTAAAAAATCATTTGCCTCCGACACATACCCAAGCAGCAAGCTAACGTCATTATGACGTCATTTTTAAGTCATAGGACGTCATTTGACCAAAATTATTATGTTATTTTAATGACGTGTTTTTGAAGTCGTTGAAGTGACGTCTTTTGACGTCATTTTTTTGTCATACTAGCTCATAAAAATCTAATGACGTCATGTTTAGAAAACCCGCCAGAAAAATTTTGTGACATTATATGATTCGTGTCAAAATCCAACCGAAATATCATATTATGACTGAAAAATAAGACTAATTATTTTACAAAATTAAAATAGGAAAAAACTCTACCGATAGATGACGTAATGGACAAAATAAATACTACGTTTATTCAACATTTTCGCTTTTCATTGCCTAAACCGTACCGATGAGACCAAAATAGTTCGAGACCGGTCTGCGGTTGGTGATCTCAATAAGCTTTTAAAGAAATATCTTCGACTAGTGTAAAAATCTGCATCTCCAGGTTGGACAGTGTCCCAAGAGATGCGACCTTGCAGTGCAAGGAAATGCAGTGCAAGCAGTAAGGAGTTTTTTCCTATT